>APFE031486741.1:0-15992 GCA_000404065.3 Pinus taeda
TATTTTAAGATATATTTATAATTATTCATTTATAAAATAGTCCCTTTAACATTATTTTAATAAGAATATAACTAACTAACAATTTAATATTTATTTGAATTAACTTACTTATTAAAATAAACTTCATGACCCTAATCCTGTCCAACTAACCGTTTCCTGGTCAAATTTAGTCGTTATTCAATATAGTCGTTGCTTGGTCATGAAATATAGTCGTTGGATGTTCTACTCTGACTATTTAATATGCAAAGCTAGATCCGACTCTTCAACTTGTTTTGACAATGAACCACACTGGTTGGATCGAAACGCGTCGACAAATGAAATTTCATGTGATTTACGCCGAAAAATCTCTCATAAAATTGATATGGACCATAGAAGCCTCAATTGAACAAGATTACCAGTCTCTGCTCGTGTAACTCCACCTCTTGCAATTATGTTGGATCTGCTGAGAGGATCACGAATTCCAGGCTCGGTTCGTGTACTTCCTCGTGAACACCTAATACACAATTTTAAAATGTCATCATATTCTTCTTTATAAATATCACCCTACCCCATTAAATTAAGCATTTATGTCCATTCATCTTTCATACCTCTAATCAAAGTAATTTTCAACACATCCTTGGGTATAGTAGTATATGGTGATATTTCTAAATTATATTGAAATTGTTCAACATACTCTTCCAAGGTTTCATCTTCTTTTGACATCATCTTAAATATTTCTTATCTTAGATCCCTAGATCAATAATAATCATGATATTTAGTAAGGAACGCCTCTTTCATTTGATCCCATGAAGTTAGTACCACCCCCCAATCCCATGAACCATCGTAATGTTTCTCCCTTTAAGGTAGAAGGAAAAAAATTTAATTTTTTGGGCTCACTAGTATAATCATATCCTTGACATAAGATATCAAACTCAAACAAAAATGCATCAGGGTCTTCAGAGGCCATCCCATGAAATTTTGGAAGGTTTTGTAGTGAGATAACTTTCATCGACGCAATAGCCTATGGATCAACAATAGGATATTCTATGGTAGAGGTTTGTGTTCCTCTTACTTCATTTTCCATTTTTTTAGTGTCAGTCTTTCCAGCCTTCCTCCAGTGATCAATATGCTCTTACAAAGTGATTTTGAAGTGTCAAGGTCAAATTTTGTCATTTCAGTGAGTCTTCAAGCAAAATTTGGTCACTAGGCATTAGGTCTAGGGTTTGCTTTTACTCCTTTCAAAAGTTGTCCAAATGGAAATCTATGTCACTATTCAGCTGAGTCTATCATCATTCATAGGGTTGTCATTATCATGTCAGTGTCTAATGAGTCATTTTACTTCTTGTTCATGCTTCAGTTGTGCCTTGGCAAGTTCATTTCCCTCACCTAGGGTTTTGAAGCCAATTTCTCTTGGACGGTCAAATCATCAACAAAACTTGTATCCAGATGTTCATACACCTTCCCCTATCCTTAATGTACCTTATCAAGCACTTCCCAACACTCAGATCCCCCAAAATCCTCATTTTTGCACAAACCCTAGTTTCTTGCTACAACTTGGCAATTTTCTAGGTTGGGCCTGTGCTTTGCCCTTTTGGACCCTTTACCCTCACTCAATCTCTGAGATTCCACTTTCCCCTGCTTCCTAACATCCCTCCCTACTCCCAAAAGTTTCCCCAAGAATTTAGAAGCCCCCCTATCCCCTTGATTTCGCTTCATTTCGACAAAATTCCTTGTTTCACACATCGGGGCAAGTTTCACTCAAATGATGTTTCAGAGCAGTCAAAGATGAATTTTGGAAAAATGAGAGAGGTTTTTTTTTTTAACGATAACGGTTATGATATATTAATGAAACTGATGGAAAAAAGAGTGGGGCTTTGCCGTAGCAGCCCGGATTACATTCTGCTTACACTTTTAGAGCAGCAACTAATACTGAACCATTATGGAGGTGATTCTATAGATCTGACCTCATTAATGAACAACCAACCTCTGTCCAGGACGCTCCCTCTGTTTGCCATCAAGTCCGCTTCGCTGTTTGAAGTTCTGAGTATATGGAAAATTTTGTATGATGCAAAGAATGCGAGGACTCTTTTCAGTCTTTCCAGAGTTTTGTTGATGTCGGCATTTCTGAAGAGCTCTCCATCGTTCAGCTTTTTTATGAGGATCTCCGAGTCTCCAAAAATCTGGATGTCCTTGACTCCTTTTTCTCTGGCGATTTGACAGGCTTTGAGAAGGCTGAGCAGTTCAGCTTGGTTGTTAGTCTTCACACCGAGGCCCCAGAAGAAAGAGTCTTTGGATCTCCCTTCAGGAGAGTAGATGATGCCGCCAGCGCCCGAGGGACCGGGGTTTCCTTTAGAAGCCCCGTCAAAGAATATTGAACACAGATTTTTAGCTCTCCACCATGCCTGAAAGGATTCATCTGCGTCTCTCATCTTCCAGGCAGGGAGCTCTAGCTTGGGGGAGGGGAGAATATTCCTGAGTTGCAGATCAAACTTACCAATCCATCGTTTTTCTGCCTGCTGGAGAAAAGGGTCCTCTTTAACATACTGATGCTGCACCGATTCGATCAACAGAGATCTGGCCTTAGCTACTACTTGCAGGGGCGATAGATGGTGATCCGTGAATACCTTCTGGTTGCGGGCCAACCAGATCTTCCAACAGACGAATTTGGGTAGCGCGTTCCAGATTTTATGCCAGATCGACTTCTGAGGGATGTGCCGAGGGTACCGGTGATTCCATTCAGCGAAGAGGTCTGGTATTGAGATCTGGGCAGGGGAGGATATGTGTAGATCTTGGAGCGAAAATCCCCAGACATCCTTTGCAAACTGACAGTCAATGAAAAGGTGTTGAGTTGTCTCAGCGTTGCATCTGCAAAGAGCGCACCAGTCCAGGCAAAAAAATTGACTTTCGGGAGAGCTGCAGGATCCCAAATGCTCTTCCACAACGCCGGGCTATGGTTGCTGTTCCCCGTTGTCTGATAAGCTTTATATCCCTCCGCAGCTGTGTATTCGCCAGAGCGTCCCCAACCCCAACGGTCTTGCATCGATCTATGGATCGGGGCAGCGTCGATGAGCAAGTTCATGAAGATTAATTTTTGCTGTTGGAGATGGTCTGGAGGAGCAGGGATTGCCCAACCAACCCAGTCGCCACTCAGATCCCAATCTGATATGTCGCTCAACCTTGTCTTCCCTGCTGCTGTTAACCAGTCTCTTATACCTGCGATTTCTTCATTGTGGATTAGAGCATTTCGCCCCATTATCCTGTCCTGCTAGAGCCTGGTTCCCTTGCCATTCCCTGGGATTCGGTAGATGAATCGTTTGAAGATTTTATTGCTTTTCAGGCAGAGCTTCCACAGCAACGTGCAATTGACTGTGTCGTCCAGGTGGAGGTTTCTCAAATCTGATGGAAGCGGGAGGCTGTGCGCAGGGGCGCAGCAGCCTGGGAGGAGGAGGGGCACACAGAACCCTAGGTCGGGCTGCGCGCAGGAGAAGAAGTTGTTTTCATTCCGCATTATGAGAGAGGTTTTTGTCCACAACATGCCAAAGAAGAAAAACCTCCTTCACTTTTTACACAAGTGTCATGGTTTGAGAGAAATGTCAAGAATTTCGTTGCCTCAGGAGAATCAAAGACACCTCTGAAGTGACCTTGGGAAAATCAAGTTTTCTCCTAGCTTGGTTGTCCAAATAATTTTCTTGATGGGTAAAATGATAACTAGACACAAAGAACTTTCCAACGAGCCCACTTTTGCTCAATTCTGACACCGTGAAGGCCTTCAAACAGAGCTGCCAAAGTGCGAGACCTTTTGAGAGGCCTGCGCAACCTTCTGGGCAGTGCGAGACCTTTTGAGCGCCCCTCCACAGTGCAAAAATATAACTGGCACGACCTTCTGGGCGGTGTGAGACCTTTTGAGCGGCCTGCAAGACCCGTTGAGCTATCTTGATGCAAACTTCAAAACAATTGCCCAATCTTCCTCCAAGTCATCAAATTTGTTCAAGGTAGGCTCTTTACACATTGTTTTGGAGGTTGGTAATGGATGTAAGCCCTCATGCTATGATTTTAACCTCAAAACATGCAAGTGAAAGGACATTAGGTGGCTGCAATGTTAATGAGCAAACTGTGCTAGGCTTTGTGTTGTTTCAAGCTATTTTTCCCTTTGGTTTGTTTCCCTCCTTTCCCTTTCACTCACACTTAAATGTTCATCCCTTTTTCCCATATTATTTTATAAATGAAATGCAAATGCTAGAGGAGGAAAAGGTGCTTGATGAGTTGTGGAGGATTCGTAGTGACCGAGACCTAAACCGAAGGAGGCCCGGTGATCCATTGCTTGTGAGCGAGAATCCATACTCATCCAAGTGAATGCACATTTGGAGAGGTTGTTGGCTAAGTCCAACCAAGAGAAGAAGCTGTTGAGAAACATGAAAAATCACTATTGGGCGAGGATGCATGTTTGCAAGGCCAAAATGAAAATGCTCCAAGGACGGTTGGCCAAAGCACAAAAACGAAAGAAAATGCCCGATCCACTCCAAATTTTGGCCAAAGCCTCTTTGGATGAGCATGGTACTTGATTGGGGACTCCCAGCCCAAATTTCAAGAAATTTGGAGAAAATTTTGTCATTTGTGAAATTTTTGTGCAATTTACAGGTTTTGGCCATTTGAATGGTCGCGTTCCAAGCGCGAGTATTTTGGAGGACTGCTCGGAATTTTGAAAACTTGGCATTTTTGGAAAGGGCATGCAAAGAGAAAAATTACCAATACTTGGGAGAAGCCTGATTTTGAGATTTGAGCCTCCAAAAGGTCAAAATGCATGCAAAATTTGACTTTCTGCCCCTTTTTTGAGTTGCAGAAACCAGTTTTGGGAGAATTACGTCTTGACAGGGAAAATGACCTCCAAATTCAAAAATTCCAGTTGGGTTGGAAAGTAGACTCACAGACATTTCCAACGAGCTATCCTGCACCCAATTCTGATAACGAGAAGGCCTCCAAACAGAGCTGAAAAAGTGTGAGACCCTTTGAGAAAAGGTGTGCGACCTTTTGAGGAAATTTTGCCAGATTTGACCAGTTCAGCCCAGAAAACGCAGTTTGGCTCCAGTTTGACTTTTTGGGTGAAAGATGATTATCTTTGATGTAATTATGGCAACTCTAAGACACTTTTACTCTTGTTTAACACTTCTAGAAGATTCATTCATGTAAAGGGTAAAAATTGAATGCATGAACAGATTTCCAATTTATAGAGGCAAGTTGTTTTGAACTGCCTAATTTTTGTAGTGCTAGTTAGAGTTGTTCAAACTGCTCCTAGAAGGATAGCTCGACCCTAGAGGTAAGGGAAGAGGTAGCTTGCCTTATTATGTATTTCTTAGTCTTTGGAGAGGTTGGAAGTTGGACTCTTGAGGAGAAGCTCTATTGTATTACTCATTGTATCTCTGCAATTTTTGGCTAAGGAAGACCAGGGTTTTGCAGTCCTTTTTGGGATTCTTGTGGCTACATGTATTGATGGTGTGCTTCTCTTTTTACTTGTAAGTTTTTTATGGGAATCATCTTCTCATTTTTGTTTTCTGCAAATTAGGCAAATGAAGTGTTAAGGTAGAATTCATAGTTGCTATGCTCTGCCTTTAAGTTTGCTTAATATCAATGTTTTCAGCTGTTTAAGGAGGATTCAAAGTCATTGTTTGCCCTCCTTAGCTCCTCGCCTATCTTTCCCATCCATTCACCTCAGCTTAACACATCAATACTGTCTCCTATCTCGCCCCAAAGAACCCCCTGCAGAAACTGTGTCAAATCCCCGCACCCAAAATTGCCACTTCCTCAATTTGCCACCAAAAACCCAAAAATTTCAAAATCAATCCTTCTAATCAGTTTACTAGCCTAATATCAGTGTTACTTTGTTGGTCATCTCCCTAATTGAAGATTTTCCGAGAGAGACCGGAGAGAGCCTTCTCCTGCCCCGTAGGGCTAGCTACGAGGCTGAATGGTTTGATGTTGCTTTGAGATTTGCCTTTCTCAGCCTGAGGTGAAATTTCAAACGCTAACAGTCAGTATGTACAAATGTTTGATAGCCAGTGATGTAGTGTCAAAACTTGTTCAGGGAATGGACCATGGCCAGGAACTCTTTCTCAGTTACCGTATAATTCATTCTGCCTTGGATAAGTTTTTTCTGACAAAGTATATGGCATATGGAAGTTTTTCTTCAACTTGTCCTAAGTTTGCCCCTATGGATTTGTTCGAGGCATCAGTGTGGATGTAGAAAGGTAAGGCCCATTTTGGGCCTCTCAAAATTGGGGTGGACACCAACTTATCCTTTAATTCATTTAGAGCCCTCTGACAGCCGTCAGTCCATTTAAACTCAACATCTTTTGCTAAGAGGCCAAACAATGACAAGGCTAGCTTACTAAAGTCTTTAATGGATCTTCTATAAAATCCTGCTAAGCCTAGGAAACTCCGAACATCTCTTACCTTCTGAGGAGGTGGAACCTTTTTGACGATAGAAATTTTACTGGGATCCACCTATAATCCTTGGCAAGAAATGGTATGACCTAACACGGTCCCTTCAGTCACCAGGAATTCACATTTTTCAGGGTTGAGGGACAGGTTCATCTCAATGCACTTGCTCAAAACTTTTCCCAGGTTGGAAAAGGCTTCTTGGAAGCTAGACCCGTAAGGAGTAAAGTCATCCATATAGATTTCCACCGAATCATGAACCAACTCGGCAAAGATGCTCAATACAGCCCTATGGAAAGTGGCAGGGGCATTGCATAGCCCAAAGGGAAGGACTCGGTAGGCAAAGGTACCCCATGGACAAGTGAAGGTGGTCTTATCTTGGTCCTCCGGTCTGATTTGGATCTGATTATACCCGCTGAACCCACCTAGGAAAGAGAAAATCTTCTTCCATGCCAGTCCATCCAATACTTGATCTATGAAAGGTAAAGGGAAGTGGTCTTTCTTGGTGGCTTTGTTCAGTTCTCTGTAATCCACATAGATTATCCATTTCCCATTTTTCTTGGGTACCAACACCAGAGGGGAAACCCATTCGCTATCCGAGATGGGGTAGATGGATCCTGCATCCAACAATTTTTGCACTTCTTCTTTAACAATGTCCTTAAGGGCTGGATTCATTCTCCTCTAAGGTTGCCTGACTGGTTTACAATCCTCCTTAATGTAGATATGATGGGTACAGACCGAGGGATGGATTCCTTTCATTTCCTTCTAGTTCCAGGCAAAAGCCTCCAAATGGCGGGTCAAGAGGCTACATAGCTCCTTTTCCTGAGAGGGAGAGAGAGAGGAGCTGATCTTTAAAGTTATTTCAGGGCCAAACTCCACATTCTTAACTCTGGGAGTGGTCGGATCAGTCGCACATAGGTCCACTAAAGCGTTGGCTTGGGTATCTTCCACCAACTCTTCCAAGGATAGTGCACCAGGGGGAGGATTTTGGATTAAGTTCTCAATCAAATCATCCTCGGTTTGAGGACCTCCCCTAGTGGCCTCTACTGTGTATAATGGTGCAGAGTAGACTTCATCCTCTTCTCCTTCTTCCAACCAGAGGGGTAAGTCATGTTCTAGCAGAGGTTGGGCCAGAGGGTATAGGACCAGCTGCTTGGACATAGGCCCATTTTTGATGGTCATGCTTCTTGCTCGACAGCTGATGTAAGCATCCACAGTAGCCAGCCATGGCCTTCCCAAAATGAGGGGATATCCAATGAGTTTTGCCTTTGGCTGAAGGACCAAAAAGTCTGCAGGGTATTCCCAGGAGTCGACAGAGACCAATACATCTTCCACAATCCCTTCAAGAGTCACGGTGGAGTGGTCTGCCAATTTCAGCACTGACAAGGTCTTCCTTAAGGAACTTTGAAGGTTGAGCTTAAGCATGGTGTCCCTGGTCATCACATTAATGGCAGACCCTAGATCAATCAAGGTGTGGGGTATGATGGTGCCATTGATGTGGACATCAACTACAAGACTCCCAGGGTCCAAATACTTTGGACAGATTACTTGCCCCAATATGAGATCAGACAACTGTTCTATGACATTGATGGTTGAGGCATCTCTCTTTCGCTTGCCTGGGTGCTTGAAACACTTCTCCTTAATCAATTTGTTGTATATCGGTACATCTTTTATGGCCTGGAGAAGTGGTATTTTCACACACAACTGCTTGAGTTCTCCTAGAAGCTCATTCTCTTCTGGGTTGGGTTGTGTGGTTACTGTGAGTCACTCAGGAAAGGGTGGAATGGCTTGGGGTTCACTTTCCTGTTTCTCTTCCTCCTCCTCTAGGGGAGGAGGTTGGCCCTCTGGAAGGACCTTCCCAAATCATAGGTTGATCTCCTAGATCTTCATAGCATAGGAAGGGCATGTTGTTTCCCCAGTATATACCTACTGGGCCTGTCTGATGTTGGGGTTCAGGTTTGGTTGAGCAGGCATTTGGGGTTGTCTTGGAGGAGCAGGAGGAAATGGTTGTGGTTGAGCCGATGGTGGAGGTAGAATGGCAGGAGGAGTGTTGTATTGGGGCCTCCACCCTGGTTGAGGTGCATTCCACTGAGGTTGTGGCTGGGCATGAGAGTGAAACGAATGAGAAGGAGGTTGAATATGGTATGGAGATGGATAAGACCACGAAGGAGGTGCGGACCAGGAAGGAGGAGCAGGGGGGCCCCAAGAAGGTATATGAGCAGATTGGTAGCAGTTATAATAAGCTTGGGATGTCCCTTGCATCCCCTGCTAGTAAGGTCTGGGGCCATGTGGCCTCCTTTGGTTGAGGAAGTAGAGAGGTTCAGTAGCCACCTCAGTCCCTAGGTACATGGCTTTAAATCCAGGAAAGGTAGGGAATTGGTTTGTGGGGTGGTCTTCCTCACAAACGAAACATACCTCTATTGAGTGCAATGGGCACTCATTCTTGGGATGCTTCCTCGTGCATCTAGGACAAAAAATAGCCAAATCCCTCTCAACTTCTTCTTTCTTTTACTGAATTCGGAAGGTATCAAGTTGCATGGAAATAGTCTATCTCATCTCACTCTTGAGGTGTTCCATTTGGTTAGCAAACTCATGCTTGGAGAAAGTGGTACTAGCTGAAAGATGATTCCCCCTACTCTCTTCCGGGCCGCCCTAGAATGGTTTCTAAACACAGTCTTTATGTCCTCATAAGGTAGTTGGTAGATGTCTCCTCCAGCCAACATGTTAAGGGTGTCCAGAAGGTCTTCAGGGACCCCTCGAAGCAGAACCAGCTTCAGAGATTCCGGGTCAAGTGTGCACCTAGCCCTTTTATAACTGAGTTGGAACCTTTCCTCGTAGTCTTCCAAAGATTCATCGCTTCCCATGGTCATTCGAAAGATTTCTCCATTAGTTTCCTTGGATCTACAGTAGTCCCGGTATTTGGCATTGAAAGCTTGCTGCATCTGAGCCCAAGTGGTGATACTGTTTCCAGGTAACCCCATGAACCAGCGTAATGCTGCGTCCTTGAGGGTAGAGGAAAAGAGTTTCAACTTTTTCTCATCCTCAGCATAGTCATAAGTTCGACAAAGGACAGCAAACTCAAACAAGAAGGTATCAGGGTCTTCAGTAGTCAGTCCATGGAAGTGAGGTAAAGCAGAGGGACTTATGTTTTTCATTTTCATGTCTCCATTGGTCTCTCAGATGGGAAAAAGGCACCTTCTATTCTCTCACCTTCTCTTCTACCGTTTCGGTTTTCAGCCATGGCTTCAGATGGAGTGTTCTCTAACTCTTCTTCTGTTATAGGATCTTCGTATATCTCAGGAGGTTCACCTATAGGTTCTTCTGGCTCACTGTCACAAGAGAAGAGAGAAGGTTGACTCAGTGATGTGGTGGGGGTGTTGGGTAAGAATTTGTCAGTTTTATCTTTGTTCCTACAAGGCATGAAATGGAAAGACTTTTGATTGCTTTTGTTTTTTTTTTCTTCTAGTACCTGCAAAACAAAAATAGGTTGAACTGCAACTAACTATCTTGTTGAAATGGAAATGCGGAATTAAAATGAAAACAAGAAAGTACTAATCTATTTTGCTCAAATGAAATTGCAGGAACTGAAATGCTAAGCTACACTTGCAGAATTGAAATTGCAGAATTGAAATGCTAAGCTACGCTTGCAGAATTGAAAGGCTAATCTATGAAAGAAGGAAATGTCTACTCTACTTTTGCGGAAATGAAATTGCAGAATGGAAATGAAATAAACTACTTAGCAGAAGTTTGTAGGAGAAAATAGAAGAAAAACAACAATCACCAATACTCTGACACTTCCCCGGCAAAGGCGCCAAAAATATGGTGGGCTCCAGTATTGCAGCAATAATTCTGCAACTCCTGGGACTCCCTTCTTTACTTTTATCAACCCGCTAGTTCGTAACAAACTTGGAAGCGACGGTGAAGTATGCACAAGTACTAGCTTTTGTCGCAGCTGTCACTTGGTCAGCTGGCACAAGTCCACTAGGAGCTTAAGCCAACTTCTATGAGCTCTTAGAAGAAGCTTTTTAATTGATGGATGAAAGCTAACTCGAAGAAAGCTAATCTATTTCCGAAAAGAGATTGAAAAACTAAAGGAAAGCACAAACCCTAGCAAACCCTAATTCTACCGGCTAGTCCTACTGATGCAAAGATGAGAATGCAAACTACTGAAAGAGATGCCATTACTTCTATGAAGATAAAATACATGTGTCTAGACTACCTCTGTCCTAAGACAACATCTTTTTGTATTTTTGGTTAAGTTGTCAGTTTCATCATGCATATGTTTTCACTGTTCTTTACTATGCAGGGGTGGATCAAGGAGGAGAAATGCTTGGAAAAGGTTGGGAAGGTTCAGAGAGGGTCTAAGGAATCCCTAACACCCTTCCAGAGAGTTTCACAAAGTTTGGCTATCAAGAAACCTCATTTGTGAGCTTCTACAGGAAGTTTGCAGGGATTCTATAGGATGTTCAGACATTTCTACAGGATGTTCAGAAATTTCTACAGGATGTTTAAAAAGTGGATTTTAGAGGATGGGTGAGTGAGGGAAGATGCATGAATGGATAGGGAGGTAGGATAGGGGCCTGGAGTGACCCAGGTACTGGTGGATGGAGTGGTGAAAGGGTGTAGAAGGCTTACTTGGCTTAACGAATGCTAAGACAATGATTGAGCAAGAAGGTAGGGTTACGTGGGCAAAAGGATAGATGAGAGACGAGGAACCTAGCTAGGAGATGGAACAGGTGGCTCTGATGAAGCTTAGGTGGATGAAAGAGTGGTAGAGATGCCTTGCGCGGTGTACATTCAACCGAATCAACAAAGTCTTGCAAATAATCAAAGTCCTAGCTAATCTAGTCTAACTATCAATAACATGAATGGACAACAGCTTTATTTGGAAAGAAAACCATGTACATCAACTATGCAAAGAAACATTTCAGAGATCTAAACCCATAACTAATTTCTGCAAATGGAAATAGTACACTAAGGATTGCCTGGTCAAGCAAACTAGTGTTTTTGTTGGGACAACACTTTCTTCAATTCTAGCCCCTGATCCAATAAGGATGAGGTGAAACCAAGAGTGTTGTTGACCCTTTTCTTGGAGTTTTTTTTTCCTGTTATTATCCTACCAATTTATTTTAAACACCCGAAGCAATTCTATTCATAAACAGTGATCTATCCAATCGACACAACTAAATATACCTAACAAAAATACGTTTCAAATGCATAAAAGGAAAACAACGATGCATAAAGGAAAAGTAACAGTACAAAAAGGAAGCCCTAGGCTCTCAGGTTTGGCCCAACCCTGAGAGCTGTAGCTCCTATAGAAAACTCATAATTGATATAAAATCGGACTACTTCTCATTATCAAAAAATAGTCATAAGAGTTATGCCAAAATGGCTACAAGATAACAAGCTAAAGCTAACAGCACTGTAGTGCAAAATATGCAATGGTTTCAAAAGTCCCTTACGAAGGCTGAGGCCTTAACATTTATACACCATGAGGGCCCTAGCTGGCCTTCTAAATCTGTGGGACTTGGCTGTCCAAACTGTGAGTAGACAGTCCCTTCCAAAATCTGCTTAGATGCCTTCTAGATCCGGTTTTGGTGGCCTTTGGAGCTTGGAGTTGGGGGTGAAGATCCCGAGGAAGGGCTATTTAAAGCCATAGACAAGCCCCCTACGAATCCTCACCTCTAGCTTGGCTGTCTTCTAGCCCATGATTGCTCGGTTTTGCACCAACATGTGTCAAAAAACCTGAAATGAGCACGTGTTAGCCACCTAGGAAGAGTGACTACCCTTATTCGTACAAATGACATAAACATACTAAAAAATAATGCATAACCTATGAAAAATGAAGGATTGAACAAGGATAATTAGGCCAAATGAGCCCAACAAGTTACCAAATTTGGGGCTCATCACATAGTATACGCGGGTTTCATTGTCTGAAGTCATGTATATATGCGGGTTAATCTAACTGAAGTAGCGTATATGTTTTGGGTTTGAAAAGTAAAATAAGTGACCTGATAATACTAATTCACCCCCCCTCTCAGTATTATTTCCAACAATTGGTATCAGAGCAGGTCCTTCAAAAGAAGCTTGATCGCTTGAAGGAAGATCTATCATCATGAGCAACTACGAGAGAGAAGCATCAATCAGGACACCAATCTTTGATGGGACCAACTTTGTCTATTAGAAGGTAAGAGTCACAACCTATCTTCAATCTCTTGGTACAGAAGTCTGGGATATCATAGATACAGGATACACTTTTCCATCAGCAACTCCTACAGATCCGGCTGAGAAGAAGCAGTTTGAAACAAATGCAAAGGTTGTCAACACTCTATTAGGATGTCTATCTCAATCAAAATTCGTCAAGGTTATGCAGTATAAAACCGCTAAAGAACTATGAGACAAGATTGTGCTGAGCTATGAAGGAGATGAGCAGGTAAAACGTGCAAAACTTCAAACCCTCAGAATTCAGTATGAAAATCTCAGGATGTACAATGATGAAAGTGTGGCTAACTATTTCCTTCGTATAGATGAGATTGTTAATTGTATGAAAAATTTGGGTGAAAAAATAAAAGAGGCTGTTGTGGTTGAAAAGGTCCTAAGATCTCTGTCTCCTAAGTTTGAATCAAAAGTTTCTGCAATAGAAGAAAAGGAGAATCTACAGAAAATTACCATGTCACAGCTACACAGAATTCTAACCGCTTATGAAATGAGGAAAGGAGGACCATCAAATAGGAGAGAAGTTGCATTCAAGGCTTCAGGTAAAGTAAATTACTATGAGTCAGGACATATGTCAGAAGAAGAGGAAGAATCAAATTTTGTCAAGAACCTTCAACGGGGTGCTGGAAGATTCAGAGGTAAGTTACCCTTCAAATGCTTTGCTTGTGGTAGAGTCGGTCACTATGCTGCCAAGTTTCCTCATAAACTTGACAAAGGTAAGGAACCTATTAGATGGAGCAAGAAACAGAATGTAAGTAAGAAAATCTACTACACTCATGAAGACAGTGATGGACTCTCAAACAATGATGAATATGAACGAGGTAATAACTATAGACTTTTAATGGCTTTTGAAGATGATGATTTTATGGATGCTATAGATGAAGAAGGTCTCTATGAAGAAATTTCTAAACTCAAAATTTGTTTAGAAGAGAAAAATATGATTATTGATACTTTGCAATTTCAACTGACTGAAAGTGAAAAACATCATGAAAATTTAGAATGTGAAATTGTGGGACTTAGAAAAGAGATTGAGAAAAATAAAGCTCTTAATCTTAGATTTGTTAAAGGATATGAAATGTTAGATGAGATTATCAAAGTGTAGCTTTCTCCTCTAATCAAGATAGGTCTGGGATATAATGAAGAAGCCACTCAAGCGCAGAAACCATCCACCTCCAAAAGTTATCTTGATGCAGCAAGGAGGAGCGAGCAAAGGCCTAATAGACATCACCATTTAAATCAGGGGCAATCTGCTTTAAGGATAAACAGAAACTACAACAAACCACAGGTAAATCATTCTCAATTTTCCTCAAGAATGAATGTCGACTACAATCACTCGGTCTGTAGGGTTGATAATCGCAGGAATTTCTTCAATGGCCAATGTTTCTCTTGTCACAACTTTGGACACAAAGCAGCTCAGTGTGTTGCCTACAAAACTATTATGACTAGAGAAACTCAAAAACAGAGGAGTATGACTGGGATCATGAAAAGGACCTACAATAACTTTTCTTCTCTTGAAAATGAAATAGAATGCTCTATTTGTAATAATTTTGGTCATGAAGATTCTGAATGCAGGAGCAGGTTTCGGCAGACAACTCAGAAGGAGCAAGCCTCAAATATCAAAACATGGAGAATGAAATAATCACAACCAGAAAGATGTGGTATAGCTTTATATGCAGAAGGGAAAGAAAATCAATGGTACATCGACAGTGGATGTTCAAAACATATGACAGGTGATAAAGAAAAACTTCTGTCATATAGTGCCTTGGAGAAGGAAAAGAAGGTCTCATTTGGAAATGACACCCCTGCACTTATAAAAGGTAAATGATCTATTCTTTTAAAAGATAAGGTCAAAGCAGGAAATGTTATGTATGTTGATGGCGTAAAGCATAATATATTGAGTGTCAGTTAGATGTGCGATCAAGGAACAGAGGTAATATTTCGATCAAATGGATGTAGTGTTCGTGATCGTGATACGGGAGAAACAATGATCAAAGGCATAAGAACTCCAAATAATTTATACATATTCAAAGAAGGACAACAACAATGCTATCTGAGCAAGAATGATAAACACTGGCTATGGCACCAGAGGTTGGGGCATCTAAGTTTCTCACAGATAAGGAAAGCATGCAAATACCAGGCAGTTCGTGGTCTTCCAGACATCAAAATTCCAAACAATACTATATGCAAATCATGTCAGTTTGGTAAGCAAACCAGAACTAACTTCCCTGAGAAGGAAGGATCAGCTAGCAGGCCACTTGAACTTGTCCATACTAATGTATGTGGTCCATCTAGGAAAAGGTGGCCTCGAGGAGAAGAATATTTTATATTATTCATTGACGATTATTCAAGGATGGTTTGGATAGGACTTATGAAGCAAAAAGATGAATCCTTCGAAAAATTAAAATCCTTCAAAGCCTTGGTTGAAAACGAATCAGATCACAAAATTAAATGCCTCAGGTCTGATAGAGGTGGGGAGTTTACCTCAAATGAATTTTTCGATTTTTGTGAAGAACATGGAATAAGAAGAGAATTTTCTACAGCCAGGACTCCTCAGCAAAATGGATAAGTGGAAAGGATGAACAGAACGGTTCAACAAATGGCTCGCGCTATGCTTGATGAGTCTAGAACTCCCGCAACCTTCTGGGGTGAAGCCGCATTTGCTACAGTTGTTATTCTCAATAAGACAAATATTCGGGTGAACAACACTCAAACTCCTCATGAGCTCTGGTATGTTGAGACTCCTTCGGTAAAAAATTTCAAAATTTTTGGAAGCAAATGCTATATTAAAAATAATGATGAAAATCTTGGCAAGTTTGAACCTAGAGCAGATGAAGGAATTCTCCTTGGTTATTCTCCTCACAGCAAAGCATACAAATGTTACAATAAAAGGCTTGGAAGAATTGTCGACAGCATTGATGTAGTAGTGGATGAAAAAGAAAACACTCCCAGGCAGGTAAGATCTGAAGACTTCAAAGATGATGAGGACTATCCATCACCATCAAATCAGATTCATGATGAATAAGAAACCCATGAGGCACCAGAGGAAAAGATAAGAATAGAAGAAAAGACTCCATCCAAGTATGTTCAAAAGAATAATCCAGAATCTCAAATTTTTGGGCAAAAGGAGGCAGGCATACAAACAAGAAGAACAATTGCAGAAGCTTCAAGCTATTTGGCATTACTCTCCTCCACTGAACCACAAAATGTAAGAGAGGCATGCAAAGATGAATACTGGGTCAAGGCAATGGATGAAGAACTTGAGCAGATCGAAAAGAACAACACTTGGCAATTGGTTCCTAGACCAAAAGATAAGAATGTCATAGGAACAAAATGGATCTTCAAGAACAAGTTGAATGAAAATGGGG
>APFE031486752.1:4667-15110 GCA_000404065.3 Pinus taeda
GTTTACACAAGCTTGAAACGAAAAACTATGCTTGTTATAAGTTCACATGCCCCCAGCATAATGACGCAAAACGAGGTACATGCCCCACAAGCTTCATTGCATTCAACAAAGTGGATGGAATGAAGGTTGACTTTCGAGATCTTGGAAAGACTCGACTTGTATTTTACGAGATCTTAAGCAAAAGACTCGACTTGGAAAGGGAGTTGTTTCATTTTTTAATGAGGTTGACACAGTAAAAGAACTATCCTCATAACCCTTGTTTCATTTTTTAACGAGCCTGACACAAGATCAGGAACTATGCTCGGAAATCTGTGATTCATTTTTTAACGAGCTTGACTCAAGACAAGGAACTATGCTCCGGACCTTGGTTTCATTTTTTAACGAGCTTGACACAAGACAAGGAACTATGCTCGGATACAAGCCGTTTCATTATTTTAACGAGGTTGATACATTAGCAAAACTATCCTCGAGACTCCTTGTTTCATTTTTTAGGGAGCTTGACACAAGATCAGGAACTTTGCTCCGCCCGAACTTCATCATAATGAACAGGAAATCGGGGCTTCCAAGAATGGCACTCCTAATGGGAGGTCAATGTCTCGGAAGTCGGGACCCAATGCCCCCAGAACACTATGCACGATAGCGGCGTTGCTGGGTATAGGCATGGGAGAGGCGGCCACGTAGTTGATCTGAGGTGAGATAGATGCAACTAGTGGCTGAGAACCAAGAGGGAAGGGCAATTGTGCTGGAGGGGCTTGTGGACGAATGAACGATAATTGGTCCATCGTCACCATTCTTGTATCGTGTGGAAAGCAAATCACATGGAAAAGTGAAGAAACAAGGGCTCCCATGGCATACACATAGTCACGACCAAGGAGAAGACTGAAGTCTAAAGAGCCTTGGGTAACTGAGACATCTATAAAGACAGTCTTGCCTCCCAAATTGATAGGGAACTTTGGAAGGATCCCTAATGGTTGACTCGTCCCTCCTTCAAAAGCGGTGAGATTCGGTGCGACAGGTACAAGTGATGGGGAACCCAAAGCTCGCCAAGTAGTAACGGGCATAAGACTAACCGATGCTCCTTCATCTAATACAGTGCCAGGTAGCGCCATATGGGAGGCATAGGCGGTAACCCAGAAAGGCACATGGGATGGAAGGGGATGGGTAGTCAAACAGCTCCAATCGAAGGAAACGACCGAACTACTTGGTGGGGGAACCATATGGTTGCCCCCCTACTTGGAAGGAACCGAATCACAATTCTCTGGAGAGGCTGGGACGGGAAAACCATCATCGAGCTTAGGAGAATCCGATGAGACGAGAAGAACATGGGAATTTGACTCTTCCGAAACAGAGTGGACAACACTCTATCCAACCAATGGTTGGTCGGGAACAGGCTGGGCACAACCGGGTTCGGGAAGAGGGGCTTGGACAAGAGGAGAATGTGAAACAATCTCTTTGTCGGGAGGTGAATGATCTGCAGCTGCAGAAAGCCGTTGATATCCAACGGGGAGTTGGAGTGAGGGAGATGAGAGACTTTCCAAAACAACAAAGGCTTTATCCATGAGTGGACAAAGGTGAAGGGGATGATTGCCTTCACAAAGTCTGCAGGGGATTCGAATCTTCCCATTCTCTTTACCATTCCCAACTATTGAGGGAACATCGCCGTGAGCTTCAGTAGACGATGAGGGGCGGGCCGGATCACGGGACCATACTTCCGAGATCCTGGGGATGCCAGGACAATTACGAAGAAGATGGTCCTCCTTGCATAATCGACAAGGAAACTTAACCTTCTGCGGAGGAGTGGAAGGAGGCCCGGCTTCAAGTGTACTTACGGGAATAGTTGTACTTGTAACCTCTCCCTTAGGAGAATTCTTCTTCTTGGTCTTCTTCTTCTTCTTCTTAGCCACCTGGTTATTCGAATCGAAACTTTCACCAGGCGAAGTACAAGAAGGAGACGTAGAAGTAGGGGTTGAAGGAGAGAGGTCCACCTTAGGTTCAACATGATGTTGCGCAGGTGGATGGATTGATGGAGTATCAGCCGACACGGTAGGGACCAAAGAGGTTGAAAACAACCAAACAGGCAACCCAACAGTTAACCCTGGAAGGGATAACGTTGCCATATAAGGAGCGCCAACATTCCCAAGAGGAGGGGAATAACTAGGGTTCCCGTCAGGAGGGGAACTTAGGTTGGTGAACCCTGGAAAAGTTTCCATAGCAAAAGAAACCTACAAGATCTAACCAGGCAATTTTATCGTGGCCAAATAAATTTTTAAGACGCAGGAACTGAACTTGACCTTTTCATGTTTCGAGAGTCAAGAAAAGGACGAAAAGATGACTCTATCTACTTCGAATTTTTAATGAGCACGAAGTGACAAGACGCTCACTTACACCTTTTCTTTTAGAGAGTCTGAAAAGGATCAAAAGTGACTGCTCTGGAGATTTTAAGAAAAAAGGTTTACCAAGCAACCCGTAAAACTGCTATATACACCTTGGCAATCGTATGAGAACCAAGGACTTTACGTACTACAGTCAATCTTCTCGAATGCTGTGTTCGGTGCGTTACGGTTCACAAGGCGGAAGACTCGGCTTCCTATGGATAAAGGATGCAAGCCTAATGGAGTCTCCCCATATATACACGACGGTACGTGGGAGTCCAATCCGTACTAGCACTTATCATCTCACCATGGAGGAATCACCCAACCACTCAACGTTAAGCTACTAGGTTTAAAGATGCCGGAACACGTCTCTAGCCTAGACCTCTAGATGTTCTCGTTAAGTTCCAATGCGTTTTTAGATATATTTGCTTTATTTTACAGTTGATCTTGAATTATATTTGAGTTTCAGGTCCTACTGTATGATCTCTCAAAAAACTCCTAAATGCAACTATATGCCAAAGATCATCATTTTGTTCGATGAATTCTAGCTAAAAAGAGTTAAAGATCTTTCAAACAAACAAAACGAATTAAAGCAATCACGCAACCTAATGCAACTAACAGCAAGGAAATGAAACTTTTCTTTTGAAAGCACAAAATAGCGAAATGCTCTTTTCCTTTCAACTATTAATGCAAAAGATACTAGTTTGCTCTACTTTTTCAATGACACAAAAGTTCTTTTTTAAAATGAATTAGAGAGATAGCAACACTAAGTGAAAAGCTAAATCACTCAATGCACACACAAGACCATTCCCAAGTCACTAAAACCAGTTTCCCAAATCAAAGGAAAACAAAGGCTTATGAGCTATTGTAACCTAAGCTCAACAAGACAATGAGGAATTCAACGGAGGAAAGCAAACTGCTTGGAACACAATCAATCACTTTCAACAATCACCAAACAAACGTGAAAACAAAAATGAAGTTGGCTGGCCAACTAAGAACACCAAACCCCGAACAGGAGGCTAGACACACACGACCACCAGATGCCCTAGGGTTTGAGTGTGAAATCAATGGAGACAAGCAAACACCCGAAGGATGAGAGTCCACGACCAGACAAACGACGGTCTGACACACTTCAGTAATCGTAAAAATTCAAGACAAAACATAAACCAAGAAACAAGAGCAAAAAGGAAGGCTTTTCACAAACTGAAAACAAGTGATAAACGAGCTCTCGTGGGATGAGGCCTCGCAAGCAAGCGAGTCACAGCTTAAACAAAGTTATCGAGCCAAAAGCCAAGTAGAAAAAGCAGGGGAGAGCCAAAACCAAGAGGTTCAATAGGTCAATTTAGACAAAAAGAAGTTTTACAGGATCAGCGTGGGTGACCCCACAGCAAAAAAGCGATGACAGAAAAGTGTCTGTAGCAACTTTGCGCTGTCAGCGCGGAAGGACACGAATAAAGGGCGCTGGCCCGAAAAACCAGGTCAGCACGATTGTTTGAATGTATAAGCGCGATGACAGAGACGACAAAGCAGACAACATGCGATGTCAGCGCAACTGTTTTAAAATAAAACGCGCCGAGGCTGAAAAACAAATAAAATTGAACAAAAACTTCCAAACCAAAGCAACAGGCTTTCAAGGCAATTAAGGTAGTTCCCAGGATGAACCAGGAAACAAACCAACATCAAAACAATCCCCAAACCTTGACAAAGGAGCAATAATCAAAACAAAGGTGACATACAAAGAGACAAGCAAGCTCCCCAGCGGAGTCGCCAAATTGTTGAAGAGTTAAATCCCCTCTACGGATAGAGGCAATCCCTACTAGCCCAAAGGGGGTCTAGCAACAATCAAACAATGCCACGTTGCAGGTTCCTAGTTGTAATTAACAAGTGGGTAAAAGAAACCTACTTGGATTCCAACGCTATGTTTGTCGAAGAGATGATCCTCTCACTCCTTCTCTCCAGCCGATCATAGTCCTCCACTATCCTCGCGGACGGACACCTGCACAAGCAAAGAGAGAGCAAACACGGGCGTAAAATCTACTAAAAACAACTATGTATCAGTCAGGAAGGATACAATTTGCATTAATCATTCATAGGACAAATGGAAATGGAACCATAAGAGTAGTCATTTATCTTTATTAATCAGAAAATAGAGTAAGGTACAACCGAAGTCCTGATGCTGAGTCCTTCTCTAGAGGGTCTCCAGCCAGCATGTCTTCCAAGCATTCACCTTTGAAGTGGATCTCCCAAGTCAAAGAGGTCTCTCTCTCACTTACAAGACAACAAGCTCATGACCTTCCTCAAGCTCAAAACAATCCTCACACAACACACCAAATGCCTACAAAGAGCAGCACTAATGCATTAAGAATTCCTCCATCAAAGTCTATATGTTCCAAAACTAGCTGCTCATGGGTAATGGAGGAGGCTTATAAAGGAGAAGGAGTCTCCATGAATAGGTAAAGGATGAGCTTTCCCCCAAGATAAGTGGATGGTCAGTCGAACAGACATGCCAGAGAAAGGATGACGACCTCAACAATGCTAACAACCAAGTCTGGAGGGATCTGGAAGGTTGGTTGTTAGAACGAATTCGCCCAAACAGGATCAGCGCGGGTGAGACACTAAGCTGGCGCGCTGACATCGCAGATCAACTATAGAGGAGGTCTGGTCAGCGCTCAACAGGATAAACGGAGGGTGCGCTGTCCATAAAATGGGACCAGCGTGGAAAAGACGTGTGCTTCCGCGCTGGCAGTGCATCAGATACACTGGCCTTCGCCTGTCAGCGCGGTTATTTAATAAACAGACGCGATGATTCATTTAACTTAGGCAAAGATGGTTTTTTAGCCATTTTGAGGAGCATGAGCATACGTGAATGTGGTTTCACAACACAGTAGGGAGACTGGCATGATGGCAGTGACATTTTACTGTGTAACAATAGGACTCCTGCCTATTGGGTGCAGATCAAAACACAAGCCCTCGACCCAAATGCAGGGATGGCGCACATTGGATTTCAGGGGCGTGGTCGAGGTTGAGGCGAAATGGGACCAGGAAGGGGTCGTGGAAAACTAATTTGTTACAATTCCGGAGGGCCAAGGCACTATTCCCATGATTGTACAAACCCGACAAGGACATCATGTTGGTGTTGTACTCAATTTGATCATGAGGTAGAAGATTTCCCTTCGTTGATAACGAGGATGTGCGAAAAATTGGTACTTTAGCCCCCTCCGACTCAGAATTTGTAGATGATGAGGTTTGAGCCACACAAAGAAGACCCAAATTTAAACATGATGCTCAAGAATGGTATGACAATGGAAGATGATAAAGGGAAGAACACAGAAGAAAGTGTGTGGGTTCTTAAGGATCCTACATAGGAACTTGAATTTGATTTAGAATGTGTGAAGGAGACATTCATGGAAGCTAAGAAGAGCTTCATGGAGGCCTCCACTTTAGGTAGTAAGGATCAATTATAACTAGAGATGGATCCTTCAATGCTCACTAAATTTCTGGAGACATGCATGAAACTGTTGCATGACAGCAAGGCAATCAAAGGACTACAGGAACTTATCACTAGGTGCACGGTGTTAGGAAAACTGTGCGTGGTCCAGAAACTTGGAATGCATGCATTGCTCACAGCAAGGGAAACGAGGTTGATTGCGCAAATCGAAAAGTATGAAATGGATCAGGTAATCTTGGATCTCTGATCGGATGCGAATGTACTGCCAAAACAAACATGGGAACGCATGGGTAGACCTGTGCTATAGTGGTCTCCTATCCAATTAAGAATGGCGAACCAACATAAGATTTTGCGTATGGGAAGATTGCAAGGGGTAATAATAGATATTGAAGGTGCGAGCGCACAAGTGGATTTTGAAGTGATAGAGATTGGCGATGATAGTAATCCCTATCCTGCATTACTAGGAATACACTGGGCCACCGATATGAATAGATTCATAAATCTAAAGAAGAGCAAAATGATCTCTGAGAAAAAATTGCTACGCATAGTAGTGCCACTAGATCCATCCGAAGGAGCGCGATACACTGAATCGGTGCGCGATGATGATAGTGATGACGATCTTGATTGTATTTACAAGATAACTATGTGAGAAGAGGATTGGGTGAATTCGACTACAGATGGAAGGATTTTGTGGGACCGCGAAAGCTCCTGCACTTCGGATTCAGATGAAGAGAGAGAGTGATGGCAGAATTGACTGCATGAAGTAACAACAATTAATTGCAACATGATGGTTAGATCACTGCGCTGTGTGACAACAGAAGCAAGGGATCTGATGACATATAATGGGTTGTCAGCGGTGGATGAATTCCTGAGAAACATTGAAAGCACAGTACCAGAACAATAGTGGTTCGATGCGCTGAAGTGGGTACTGCGTGCAATTCCTGCACAATGGTGGGGTACGTGTCACGGAAATTTTGAGAATTGGCGCAAATGCAAAAGAATGATGCGCCTACAATTCTAGAAACCGCAGATATGACTAGTAGACAAATATGATGGACAAGATGATCCATGCACACACCTCGTAAAATGGACCAATTTACGGGGAAGAGCCACAGCCTGAATGGGTACATTTATTCTATCATACCATGGATGTCATACCCATGAATTGGTATACTGAGACCGAGCTCTGCCATGGAACAAGCGAATGGGATGTCTTGTGCGAGGGATTTCTATTAACCTTCATGTTTGAAGATCATTGGTCAGATATTGTTGACAATGAGTTACAAGCAGTAAAAACAATGATGTTCAAAATACCCCAGGAGCCAATGGAAGTACTTTAGCCAGAATGGGCGACACAGTTGAGCTGCGCACTACAGTGCCATAATGTAAATGTTGAGGAGGATGATGACGACCCACGAAACCGTAACATTTCAAAAACGGAAGGTTGTCACAAGATTCGTGGACCATCACTTGAATACCCCGACATCAATGCGGCACTAAAGATGAAGCAGGTTAACATTGGAATGGAGGTAAACCCAAATTACGCAATGCTTGGGGACTATTGGGACGATGCCATGGTGGATAAGGTCACTGAGTTACTCCGCGAATACCAAGACTTGTTCCCGATCAAAATTACGGACTTAAAAGGGATCGTTGGTGATTTAGGGATGATGAAGATCACCCTGAAACCCGACGCAAAGCCAGTTAAGCAACGACTTTACCACTTGAATCCAAAGTATAAAGAAAAGCTCCGTGAAAAATTAGACAAAATGCTCGCAACCAGAATTATTGAACTAGTGGAAGAATCCAACTGGGTGAGTCCTATGGTAGTATAGGAGAAAAAACAGAAGGGTGAAATAAGAATATGCGTAGACCTCAGGAAGTTGAACGACGCCTGTGTACACGATCCATTCCCAACACCATTAACAAATGAAGTACTGGATAATGTTGGTGGTCAAGAAGCATACTCGTTCACAGATGGGTTCTCAGGGTACCATCAGATCAAGATCACGTCGGAAGATAGGAGCAAAATGACCTTCACAACAGAATGGGGCTGCTTTCAATACACTGTTATGCCATTTGGACTGAAGAACATGCCAACTATATTTTCGCACATCATGGTAGCCACGTTCAAAGAATACATCCACAAGTTTTTAGAGGTCTAACTCGATGATTGGACTATCTTTCGATTAGTTAAGCACCATCTAGTGAGCTTACGCTTGATGCTCGATACTTGTGCCGACACCAAATTGCACTGAACCTTAAGAAGTGCACATTCCTCATTCCCTTTGGAAACCTGCTGGGACATGTGGTGTACACACAAGGACTGATGGTGTACCTTGCGTAGATTGTTGTTATCCTAAATTTGGAAGCACCGAGAAGTGTTAAATAGCTGCACATTACCTTGGGCACACTGGATACTATAGGAATTTCATCAAAAGTTATGCCCAAATAACCGCACTGATGGAAAATTTATTGAAAAAGAATGTTACATATTGTTGGAATGATGATTGCATGAAGAATTTGGATGTCCTGAAGGGGAAACTAGCATCCGCTCCGATCCTGGTCTTCCCAAAATGGGATGTGGAATTTCATGTACATGTTGATGCGTCATATATCGCGTTGGGAGCTGTACTCACATAGGAGGGTGCAGAGGGTGTGGATCACCCAATCGCATTTGCGAGTTGAAGATTTTCCAAAGTAGAAAATAACTACTCTACCACCAAGCGTGAGGGGTTGGCAATGGTGTACGCGCCCCAAAAGTACCGACACTATTTACTTGGGGGACATTTCAAGATGTATCCTGACCATTCCACGTTGAAATACCTAGTGAATAAGCCTATGTTGGGGGGGGCATATGCAGAAGGCTCTTACTATTTCAAGAATATGATTTTGAGGTCATAGTCAAGCTGGGATGCCTAAATTCAAGGCCAGATCACTTGTCATGAATTGAGATGGGTGAGGAACCCACGAATTTGGAGGAGGGACTACCTGATGAACAACTCTTTGTAGTGCGCATCGTAGATGGACACTTCGAAGATATAATCCATTTTATAACAATAGGGACTGTGCCGAAGGAATACTCAGTCCAACAAAAGAAGGAATTGCTGGTGCGCACGACAGACTTTTCTGTCATCGTAGGGCACCTCTACAAGATGGGAAATGATGAGATATTGAAAAGATACGTACCTGAATTTGAATGAGGTCAGATCCTCATGGAATCACATGGGGGCGCTGTAGGAGGACACTATGCAAGATGCGCGAATGCACAAAAGATTCTTTGCATAGGGTTATGGTGGTCAACCTTGCACCAGGATTCAAAAGCGCACTGTAAGGCTTGTGATATATGTCAAAGGATTGGAAAACCATCACGAAGGGCAACCATTTGAAAAATGGGAAATCGGCTTTGTGGGCCCGTTTAAACCTCAAGGAAAGATGGGTGCATGCTACATCATCACCGCGATGGATTACTTGACATGATGGGCGGAATCGTAGCCGGTCAAGGACTGTATGACCGCTATGGCTATGAAGATTTTGTTCGAAAATGTGTTGACACTATTTGGCTGTCCGAAAATCTAAATGACTGATTGCGGAACACATTTCTTGAATGAAACCATCAACGCACTCACAGAAAAGTTCCAAGTGTATCATCAGAAAAGTACACCCTACCACCCACAAGCCAATGGGATAGTAGAGGCATTCAACAAAATACTAGAGATTGCACTGACCAAAGTATGTAATGCGCATCGAAACGACTGGGACCTGTGCATACCTTCCGTCTTATGGGCATATAGGACAATGTACAAGAAATTGACGGGACAAACACCTTTCCGGTTAGTCTATACCATAGAAGCTGTAATGCCGATGGAATACATCGTACCTAGTCTAAAAATAGCAACGCTCACAGGCATGATGGACCGCAAAGCTCTGGAAGAAAGGAATGCGCAATTAGAAGAACTTGAGGAAGAATAGTTTCTGGCTATATTTCATCAACAGGTACAAAAGCAACATGTAAAGGCCTAGCACAACCGCCATATCAAGTTGCGCACCTTCAAGGTAAACAACTTAGTACTACTGTGAAGAATAGTTTCTGGCTATATTTCATCAACAGGTACAAAAGCAACATGTAAAGGCCTAGCACAACCGCCATATCAAGTTGCGCACCTTCAAGGTAAACAACTTAGTACTACTGTATGATAATAAGTTTGAAAATTTTTCAGGAAAATTCAGAATGCACTGGTTGGGACCATATGTGGTAAAGGAGGCCACAGATGGAGGCATGACCTACCTAGTCAAACTAAATGGATAACCCTTCCCAGGCAAAGTAAATGACAATCGCTTCAAACCCTAAATGGGTGGGCCGACTGTCTGACTAACGGGTTGAAGCACAGTCTTCATGACCCGAGGAGTCGGACAAGGGTGTAGGACTATAAACACATGCATCAAATGCTGGTACCAAGGTAAGGACATGATTTAGATGCAGATGATTCAGAAGCAAGAACGAAACAGGTCTTGCAAACCGCAGAACAATGAGTCATTGACCTCCGAGTAGTACGGGACCAGTTGGAGGGGCTATGCGCCAAGATTTCCAGACCAACATAGTGACTTGTGACGAGTCATGAT
>APFE031486754.1:16079-27564 GCA_000404065.3 Pinus taeda
GAGAGATTGAGAGGATTTTCCCTCCTCTCGTCCGACATTACTTGTTGTTGATTGATGTGCCTAAGGCTCACATGAAATTCTCTCATTATTTTGTTGTAAGTTAGGACAATCTCTTCTCAAGTGATCCCCTCTAGAATGCCAAAGGGAAATTAGTTTCTTTTCTTTTTCAAACTTAGAACAAAGGTAGGATAAAGGATAGACTCCAAATATCAGTTTTAAAATATATTAACTAGGCATCAAGGGAAATGCCTAAATTCAATGGAGATGAATATAAAGATGAAAAAAATTGATACATACTAGATCACTATTTATTCTTTCATACATCTTGATGCTTTTAGAGCTGAAAAATTGGAGGAATTAGCCTAAAGAGTTTGCTTGATTGGAAACAACCATTTTGGAGAATTTGTATATAAAATACTAGAGTCATTTTGAGCCCTTAAATCAAGTTTTTTAAGAGTAAATAATTTTTTCTCAAGCTCTAGATCTTATCATGCCATTTTGTAATCATATATCTTTCCAAAAATACAAGAAAGACATAAATTAGGTTTATTGTGCAAAAGTTATGCCTCTTGGAAGCTAGCCTATTGTGCTTAACCATGATAATTCGAGAATATGTCACATCATCTCCCGTTACTCATGGAAAAGGGGATATCCAGATGAAGAATATAAAAAAAATTTAGAAGGGTTAAATTTGTAACACTAGTTGAGACTTGTAGGAGTCAAACTCAAACCCTGTTTGGCTATTAGGCTATGTTATAATTGAGCCACTAGGAGGAAAAGGAGTTCCATTCATTTTTTATTTTATTCCAAAATAGAGTAGAGAAACAAATAATGGGAGTGAGAAAGAATAATACAGAGGTTTTAATGTCTGTAATGGCCTATCATGGCATAGATATCAAGTAACTCCACAAAGAATGTATTCTCCTTTTTACTTGCATTGTTTCTATTCCAGAGAAAGGGAGAGTAGACAAGGCTCACCATCTAACTACGTGTTTTCTTTTAAGGGTTTCTTAGAGCATATCTTGTGTTAAATGTGGTTGGTGTGTGATTGGTTTTATTGTTCTCAATTTTCCATATTTTATACATTAAATGCATAAGTAAAAAAAAATAGCAATTAAAAATGTGGAATCAATGGAAATTAACCGCCATAGTATAGATTCTAGTCCATTATCATTATATTTGTTGAGATTAACTATCTTATGGAATATCCATGGTAGTTTATAAATTATCATTCTTGTGTAATGGTTGATTATGGTAAAGGAACATGGCATTAATAACTCAATGAAAAAATCTTATTTTCATGGTGAACCTTGAAAATAGTGAATACATATTGATTTGTTATTAGATGAGACATCATGTGGGAAGCACTTGAAAAACCTTTATCAAATAAATGGATCAAGGATGAAAAAATGGAAGATTGTATAAAATTTGTGATGAATTAAAACAAGATAAATAAGTTATCAAGGAGAATGGTGATGAGCTATCTAAGACAAAAAAAAAAACCATAATGAAGAACTCATGAAGGACATTGAACAATTAAAACATGTAAATAGTAGCAAGAGGAATTCGAAAAAATATGGCTCAAGGAAATAATAGGTGCATTATGAAACCATAATAAAATCCTATTATATGATGTCAAAAGATTGAAATAAGAAAAGAAACATTATTAAATTCAATAAGCAACAATGATCTTAGATGAAGAGACTAACAAAAGACTCGACGATGAAATTTGGAAAAAGACTAAATAAGTCTTTGGCACAGATGAGGTAACATTAGAAATGTATTCTATAATTAATTAAGGACATTAGAATTTGAAGATGGAATCACACTACAACTTTGAAAATAGAAAGGATACAATATTCAAGAAGTCCATAAGAAGATTCCTAAAGAATTTAAGCTCCACCTAAAGGATGAAAATGTTAAATATAATAGTATTATCTCCAACACAAGTAATTAAAGACTTGTAAAAGAGGATAGAAGAGACAATTTTCTGTAAAAGGAAGATAGATGAAATGGGTATGCATAAGAAGTTGAAATAAGGCTTCAGAAAAGAAAATTTCAATAAGATGTTATCAAAGACAAGCAACTACTGCAAGTTGGAGAAGTCACAAACAAAATACTATGGAAAAAAATTATTTCACAACCAACCATCAATGGTTAAGACCAAAAAAATTGAATTTGGATCGATGAATCATCCTCAATGGAAATAACAATGTAGGAACATAAATAAATCCCATTATTTGGTTTCATTAAATGTAACACACTTAATTGTAAAGCTTTGAGGACAAATATTTTTGAAGGAGGTACTATGATATGAGCCAAAAGGGAGCATACATTAGGTTCAATGCATATGATATGACCCTATAGCGGGAATATATAGGTTAAATGCACATTTATTATGTAAATACATATGTAATATAGTTGGTTTAATAAGTAAGGGACCATATGTGAAATATTTGAATATGTGAATATGAAAATATGGAAATAATATAGTCATTATCGGGGACATGATTTCTATATATACCTATTCATCCCTTACTTATTAGTTTTACAATATTACATATATAGTTACAAATGACATGTGTATTTAACCCCATATATGCCCTCCACCTTGGGGTTTGTGACACCCCTGGTAAAATGAATAATGTTTTTCAAGTAAAAGATAGTAAATTTAAAATAGTAACCATAAATGTATGCTGGTGAATTTTATGGTTAAGATATTATGATTGTTTAACTGATCATGTAGTTAAACTACTAAGTGATTTCATGGTATAGGGTTGCAAGAGAGCAACTGGAAATGAATATAATTTTCTTTTCATAAAGAAAGAAATATTGATGAATTTAAAATATATATATACTATATATCTATCTATATATATATATATATTATATATATTAAAGATTATGACATCTGTTCAAGTAGAGGGAAAACCTAACTACCACTGGAGACAGTTGAGACTCCTACAAAAGGAGGTTGCTATGTCTGGTGAGGACCAGATAGCATAAGGAAGAAAAAGAAAGAACAATGACTCTGGAAAAGCCAGAAAAGTTGCTACTTCTGGTAAGGACCAGATAGCACTTGTGGGAGATAGAATTCTCTCTGAAACCGCTACGTCTGGTGAGGACTAGATAGCGTAACTCTATTACAACAGAGGACTTGCAGATAGCATAAGTTTTGCAAGAGTGGTTGGGGGTGGAAGGTCGAGGAGGACCCTCCTAAGGTCGGGTGGAAGACAAGCGCATTAAGAGGTTGGCCCTGGAATTCAGGTATGAACAACTGAGAATTTCATAATTGAATATGATCATTGCAGTTAGAAAGAAATACTCGCTGTCATGATAACAACGTATGTTATAAATCTTTTACATAGCTAAAGTATAAAAGAAATCTTAACAGGCTAAATGCCATCGAACTACCAAATATGAAATGAATGCCTGGTAGAATAATTGAAATAGCATAGTAAAGACAGTATAGTAACAACAAATTTGTTATCATTAGATCGTAACCCGAGCAAATACAAACAAATAATATGAATAACAATATTCAGACGATATTATAAACGACAGAGCAGAATGTAATTAAACAGGACTATATACATGTGTATCTGGCTATTCAAATATAGAACAATTGAAAAATCCATCGATACTGCCATCTATGAGATTAAAGATAGCAGGACCGTGACTACATGAAGTCATTCCTCAAGGAAAATTTGTGAGGATGTAACCCTCCCCACTCGAACCGAGCATGGAATCTCATAGAAGAGTGCTCGAGGAATGGGGAAGGGCCTCTCTATGGTTCTATGAATCATGACCGGGTAACTATGCTGAACAACATAGCATGTTAACTAAGAGCGAGCCGAATGACATGGGTTACGGTCAAAGGCAGCCGTTCTCTGTTAACGAAACATAAAACACCAAATATATATTCCAGCTAAACAAAAATATGATATTCATTTACACATATAAATTCCAGACATTAGAATGAACGCAAGAGCTAATATATGCAAGCGGTAAAACAAGAACCGAGCAAGAACTCGTCGGCTTTATAAATGCCTGTTAGACACATATTCTTCCAAATAACAGATAATACATAAACCCCTGATAAATTCAAACCTCGAGTAGCAGATTAATACAACAAAGGGACTGTTAAGATAATGTTTACACATTAAACTTTACAAGGGATCACCGTGGTGATAACCCTCGGACCACCAAACTAAATCTCTGAACCAAAAACGACTTGACTTCCAAAGTGAATCAAAGGAAGGACGGTGCGGCAAAAACTCAATTTTCCTGCCGTAAAAGAAACCAAGAGGAATGCTTGCGAAATCCACCAAGCATACACTCAGAGCAACCAGATAGTCTCCTTTAAACTTTAATGAAGGCGGAAAGCATGTTGACACAGCAAGATTCAGACATGCGTGGAACCATAGGGGTTCAGAGGCAAACGCTTATGGAATGATAATGCTTACCTGAGAACCAGGGGGTCGTGCATGTTCGTTTGCATGTGGAAACCCGGAGCAGGAACCCTCATCTGCAAACAAGAAAAACGAGAAAGTAAGCGATGAAATGAAAAAGAAATTAATCAACCTTCATGATAAAACAAAACAGAGATATCATAATGTAACCAGACTGAATAACAACCTTGCATTGAAGTTCGAAAGGGAAACAGAGCTTTACCCTGTGTAAATTTATGCCATGGCGGAGCTTAGCTCTTCGGCAAGTTTCCTCCAGAATCGAGAGCAGACCTCGATCGGAAATTCTGGAAGTGAAAACAAACATTCCAATAATATACCCAAACAGTGTTATAAGCCAAGTGGAGGATCGACAACCGTTGATCCAGGTCATTCCAAGCCCACCGTCGGATGACAAGGGTGAATGACCGCCAACCTGCAAGTTGAATTCGCATTGTGCCTCTGCCATTAAGACTATACCTCGGGTTGGCAAGCGGAGTAATGAGGCAGCCAGGCCGCGTGGGTAAAAGCTGGCTAACTACGCCTCTGTGCCCCAAGTGGAGGTGGAAATCCGGCAAGCCGTGGAGGGTGACCAAAAAAGCTAACCTCCGGAAGGCAATTTCGATAAGTGAATCGGAAAACCAGCATATACATATCATATTACGAATTATGTAACCGCCAATAATAAAACACATCATAAATAACAGTGCTGTGAAGGATCCCGAAGTCGAATTTGGGATATATCAGTTTTGGTAAACGTATACATTAGCCAAGGTCTGAACTATCCAGAACGACAATAAAAATATCGAACTCATGTAAAGCGTCGTGATAAGACTGCTAAGGTAACAGATATGTAATATATCCAATTGCAATAGCTCTATCCATAATACAAATTAACCATACGTATATCGTGTGTACGAAACCTTTTACATAAATTCAAACATAAGGAATGCCATATAATTCAAAAGGGTATTTCGTTAATACCGTGATGGTAATATATGTTTATGTAATATTAAATTTTTTTTTTACTGTGGTGTTTATTATTATTAGCTGATGGGAATATGACAGGGTTATATATCATAAAAATTTAACCCCATATATCCCCCTCCTAGAGGTCATATCATATACATTTATCACCATATATGCCCCCATTGGGGTCATATCAATATCAACCCATTAAGTATCAAATTTAATGGCCTTTTATCCTCACTTTCTCAATCTCTTTGATTGCTAGTGTTACAAATCATGACTACCTTGCTCACTCATATCCTTCTGCAATGCTTCATTATGTTCATAGATTGTTGTCATTAGTTTTAACCATTATTAGTTAGTTATTAATACAATATTTAAGGTTTTATCCACTTAGTCTTCATCTTAGATGTCTTCCACAATACTTTCTTCCGTCAATATTTCATCTTTAGCAATGCCATTCATGACCAACCCTCAGTGCATGGTTTTACAATGTAATTTGTCATAGTAAGGCTAACATCTTCTCTTGTACTAAAATATTTTTGACCTAGGTAGGGAATTCCTTCATTGACTTCCCTTGTACTCACTTCATGAATTGTTAGACATCTAATTAGTATGATAAATTTTATTTTATTTCAAATTATATAATGTACTCCAAAGTTTTCATAACCCCTAAATAAACATATTTTTCTATTTAATTATTGCTACATTAATGGTACCAATATTTATACCACTTCTACCTCTCAATCGAAATATTGGTTCTAATTTTATTTCTAGATTTAGGATGTGTTTAAACATCTCAAAGACTTTCCCAATGGTAAGAAAGTTGGAGAGACTAGGTGGACTATAAGAAGATAAGTGGTCTAGGTATGAGGAGCCTAGACATGTGGCAAAGATGCTAGAAAAAACTATTAAGTATTGTATGTATCTATTATCCATGATTAATTATTTTTGTGAAGGTATCTCCTCTTTCCATCCCCATATCACAAATGTATTTAATAATGTTTGTTTAAATTTTGGGTTAATGTTGACTTAGTTTTTTTATTAATTAGCTAAAATAAGTTTATTTTATATTCATGTTCTCATTTAATATATTTATCATTATTCACACTTATATGCCTATATGGATTTGAAAAAGATTTATTGCTTTTGAAAATATAGAAGATGTTGTAATGTCTTATTCTGTTACACATTTTGACTTGGTAGAATTGTAATAAAATAAAATAACCAGTCCACTTGGTAGAATTGCAATAAAATAAAATAGCCATCCATCTTAACTCTTTGAGAGGGATAAAATCTCTCCTCTAAACCTCTTTTAGAGTGAAAAAATATTTGATCCTAATAGACATTTGGTAGATCTGGACTTAAGAAAGGGAATGGTAAATTGACTAATTTAGCTCAATCACTTGGTAGAATTGTAATAAAATAAAATAAACAATCCACTTGGTAGAATTGCAATAAAATAAAATAAGCAATCCATCTTAACTCTTTGAGAGGGATAAAATCTCTCCTCTAAACCTCTTTTAGAGTGAAAAAAGATTTGATCCTAATAGACATTTGGTAGATCTGGACTTAAGAAAGCGAATGATAAATTGACTAATTTAGCTCAATCTTATTTTAATTATTAATCTCCTCTTTTAGAGTGAAAAAAGATTTGATCCTAATAGACATTTGATAGATCTAGACTTAAGAAAGCGAATGGTAAATTGACTAATTTAGCTCAATCTTATTTTAATTATTAATCTCCTCTTTTAGAGTGGAAAAAGATTTGATCCTAATAGACATTTGGTATATCTAGACTTAAGAAAGCGAATGGTAAATTGACTCTCAATCTTATTTTAATTATTAATCTAATTGTGCCCAGGGGCTCTCAGTATGGAAGATATGTTTTAATTTCTTGTGTTGTAAACATTTTGACTAGGTCAAATTATATATATTAATAACATTAATAATAATTAATAACGTAAAAACATTCTACTCAGTTAAAAAAATGTTAAAATAATAAATAACTTCAGGAATATAGCCTATTTAAAGGGGGAAATTAAACCAATCTAGATTCAACGTAAGAGATCCCTTTAAATTAAAACCAATTAAACCAATCTATATCCAACGTAAGGGATCCCTTTAATTAACCCAAGCTAGGTCCATTTAAGCATGGGAATTTTTCTTTCCATGATTTTTCCAAAATAAGATTCGGCCAAATTTTCCATTTTTTCTAAAAATAATTTACCCAAATTTTACAATATAAATTATTTTGCTAAACATTGCCAACATTATAATATATAATATATATATATATATATATATATATATATATATATATAAATATATATTAATATATATATAATATATATATATTTGAATAATTTTACAAATATATCAATAAACATTCTATAATTTGCATATTAGAGACTAGTGAGATTTGCCAATGTTTTTAAATTTCAAGATAATTTTTCATCCTTAAAATTTTCCCTGAGATTGTTAAGGTGAGATTCGTGAATGGTTTTAAATTTCAAAATAATTTTCCATCCTTAAAATTTTCCCTGGGATTCTTAAGGGATCAAATATCCTTAGATTCAAACCTCCTTTAAAGTGAAAAGAGATTTGATCCCTTTGGGATCTTGGTAGAAAACACCTAAAGTGAAAAGAGATTTGATCCCTTTGGGAGGTTGGTAGAAAACACATATATGTGATTGTATTGATCTAAAACCAAGATATCCACATTAACTCTGGACTAGATGTACAAAGCTGGAGAGGGATCAAATCACTTGAGGTGCAAACATCTTTAAGAGTGAAAAAAATTTGATTCCTCGAGACCCTTAGCAAGGTTTGGAGTTAAGACCCTAGTTTTAAATCAATAAAATCACATATATTATATGTTAAAATTAGGGTTTTTCTAAATATGCTAAGTTTTTGAGTTTTTGGCTGGAATCCGATGATTTTTTTTGCCATTTCTTTATTTTAATTGCTTAAAATGGGTTTTCGATTGCATATATAGATTCAACACCCTAAAAACTCTCTAGGATACTAAGATTATGAAGAGTTTACAACTCAAACGTGTGACTACATGAAATCCCAACCAAAAAAAAATGTTGGAACACTGACAAAACATCGAACAAATAGACTTAAAATTATTATATTTTTACATTAAAAATATAATAATTTATTAAAATCTCCAAATTATAAAAATTATATATATATAAACAACTTTCATAATATATTTTTTTTATAAATATATGTTTTTTTTATAAATTCTTTCAATCTTCCTAATAAAATATATTATATTTAAAATAAATAAATAAAAAAAAAATATCAACCTGAAATTTTTAAAAGGACCAAAAGAAACTATACTTAATTCTTTGAACACGTTTGTACTCTCAAGTTAGTTGAGCGAAAATTTATTTTTTTTAACTTCTCTTCAAAGTTAATAAATTGGATTTAACTCTTTCACAACTACTTCGATTCTTCATGTAAATATCTTTACCTCCGTTGTCTCTTTGAATTTTTGACCCGCTTCTGTTCAGTGAAAATGGAGAGAGTATTTGATTGAAAAGACTTAAATCTTTTTCAATTAAGAGCATTGATGACTTTCTATTTATACAAATATTTTTTCAAGTCACATGAAACAAGATTCAATTTTTCTTTAATTTGTTGCTTCCCTTTATTCAATTCAAAGTCATCTTATTTTAAATAATCATACTTTTCCAAGTTGACGGGGCAGAAACAAAAAATAGTCATGGATGGTTGGTATCGTGGGGACTTCATTCTTGGCTGGCTTTTATTGGAGTTAGACTTTGATTTTCTTAAAGGCGTATCAGTGGTAAGCGTGCTATCGTTGCTCGAAAAATTAGGCGAGAGGCTGAGCCCTTCCATGTTCATGCGATGAATTCGCCCCCATCATCTAGATGAAGAATCTTCAACTAACCGATAACGATTTGTTGGGCGAGAAAACCGTTTTCTTGAAAATATATTGATGCCATAGTGTTCCCGAATTCTGTGGTCTCATAATGATTGATGGTTCATCCAAGCAGGGAACAAATTATTACCATACGGTTTCTCTTTCCGTCCCAACTATGTTTTCTCCCTAGCTTACAATACATTCATTTAGGACCTAACCATTTGATAGGTACAATGCCCTACGGCTCGGCAAACATATCCTCTTTTGTAACATCTTACCTATGTATATAAAAAAAATTATTTCTTTTATCTATTAATCATTATAATAATAATATTTTGTTTTTTCCTTTGGTCCGTCACATCGTGGAGTCATATGATTGTTGCGTTAATAAATTTTGATTGCTTTTATGATTTGGGGTTAGAATTTGAGCTGAAGGGTTGGTACGAGATCACCATGTTGGTAGCTTACGTGGTACATTCCATAGCTTGCTATATTGTTTTCACCCACTTTTATTGATTTCGGGTAGGCTGCCCTCCATTAACATTGAAGAGTCTCGAGGTGTCCTCTTGTCTGGTTTATGCGTGCTTGTCCTCACCCCCATGGTGTTAATGACTCTATCTACTTTACCTTGGAGGAGTCTCGATACTGCATTGGCTGCTTGTATGTCGTTCGATCGACGGCGATTAATGGTTTTGATTGCTTGAGCTTGGCTGGAGGGTTTATTGATTTTTTCGGTGAAAGGAATAATTCATTTGGTTATTCTCTATCTCGGCGCTCTACTTTGTTATGGCGACCCTGTGAAAATCTTCAGCGATTTCACCTTTGAGGCTCCAGGTGCCATCTTCCTCGCACTTCTGCTCACATTATGTTGTTAGGTATTTTCTTCCATTGATGGTAGGTTGTGACAGTTCTAGAGTTTATTTGACAGGTTATTGGCATTTTGGAACAACAATGGAGAGTCCAACCTGGTCCTTAGTCGTCTTGAAGAAAGGAATACTGCCTTGACATTCTGAGTAACCACTGTTCAACTGATGATAATGTCCTTTGAGTCTTTTTTTTTGTGTTTATTTTCCATTCATTCCTCGGCTCAGGCGGTCCAATTCTGTACAGGTCTAGTCGCGGCTTCAATGGTTACCTAGTGCACGCATAGGTAAGTCATACTTATATTTCACGGTTTGTCGTTGTTGTTGAGTTATTACAGAGGTGGCCTCTCTCATAGTTCTTGCTGTGCAGGTAATGTGTCTGGATCTAGTTCGAAACCCTCGTTTGATTTGTGCATTGTCGAGGGTGACTCCCTTACTAATATCTGCTCCTTCCTATGCTTTCCAGGTGTGTTGGAAACCTTTTTTATGTGCCTTGGTTCAGTGAACCACTTTCTGTGACAGAGGGTTTCATGAGTTGTAATAGTTGATATTACGGCTCGACCAGGATGTGTTGTTAATTATGAATTGTGGTAATATTTGAGGTTTTGGTTTATTTCTGCTTATACGAGCCACCCCAGGGTTGATATAGCTCAGGTCTTTTCGTGCATGCTCTCAGTGAACACATGACAATTTTTTTTTATAAATTTTGTATAATGTTTTTCGAACAGGACTGATTCTGACAAAATAGAGTTATAACAGATCTATAAATAAATTTTGGGTTCTTATTTATGTAAATTCCAGTTGTTGTATAATTAGTTGTTGAGCTTTGAAATTTGGTTGATTACCGAAGTTTATTTGTTTTGTATGAGTTTCTCAGCCACTTTGCAGATTATGTCATTCGTTTTAGTAGATAATTTATATAGATTCGTGATAAGTATGATTAGAAGTCATGGGTTTTAGTTTAAGGAACTGGGGTACACGGCTCTGGATGGGTTCTTTCCGAACTTGTCCGGTGCTACAAAGCCTAGGTGTATAACAAAATGTGATGCAATCATAGAAATAACCGAAAGCATAGAGAAGGGTTCACCGTGTTGACTTCACTCTACAGTTTGAGGGAAGATTTCCAATGTATGATGGAGGTCTAATATTTAGACATATATTGCTATATGAATATATTTACAGTTTCGTATAATTTGTTTATTTATATTCTTGCAGAAAACTGATAGGCATTTGCTTTACTGTTTGTACACTTATATGTTTTCAAGTTAAATCAACAATTGTCTATAACACTATTTTGCTTATTAACT
>APFE031486754.1:34570-44774 GCA_000404065.3 Pinus taeda
GGACACCTAATCCTAAAGGGTTAGCGTGGAAGCTGAATGGACAAAGCAGTCCAAGAGACCTTGGGATGTGAATCCCAAGGGTCACCATATTGTACTATAAATGTACATCTTTTGTGAATAAAAATAGTACTGAATGCTTTATCTTCCTAATTGTTCTCCCTCTCACCATGTGTGTTTAACAAATATTATTGAGTCTAATTTCTAAAAAAACTTTAATTTTTCAATTTGGAGTTCATTTGCTTTGTCAAAGGTCAAATCTCCTAAGACTGGTCAAAATCTGCAAAATGAGGCTGTCTAAAGGCAGAGTGTTGTTGCAGTCAACGTTTGAAGGTATTCCTCAACTCCAAATCAAGCTCATGATAGCTCATTGGAAACACATTTGTATCTAGTTTTCATTTAACTCATCAAAAAAGTCATTTGGCAAACCAATCTGGGAGAACTCTTTATTTTCCCAAGGTCACTTCAGAGGTGCATCCATTCTCTTAAGGAAACTGTATTTTTGACATTTATCTACACCCATGACACCTGTGTAAAAAATGAAGGAGGTTTTTATTCCTTAGCCAATTTGGGACCAAAACCTCTCTCAATTTCTCCAAATTCATATTATATTTCTCAGAAAAATCATTTGAGTAAAACCTACCACAATGTGTGGAACAGGGGATTTGTCGAAATGAAGGGAAATGAAGGCGATAAGGGGCTTCTAAATTCTTTAGGAAATTTTGGGAAGTAGGGAGGGATGTTAGGAAATAGGGGAAAGTGGAATTTCAAAGATTGAGTGAGGGTAAGGGGTCCAAAAGGGCTAAACACAAGCCAAGCCTAGAAAATTGTCAAATTGTAGCAAGAAACTAGGGTTTGTGGGAAAATGAAGAATTTGAGGGATATCAGTGATGGGAAGGGTTTAATAAGGGACATTAAGGATAGGGGAAGATGTGTGAGCATCAATATGCAAGCTTTGTTGATGATTTGACCATCCAAGAGAATTACCTTCAAAACCCTAGGGGAGGGAAATGAGGCTTACTGAAGTACAACTGAAGCACAAACAAGGTGTAAAATGAACCATTGGAACCTGAAACGATGATGAAAACCCTTTGAGTGATGGTACACTCAGCTGAATGGTGACATGGACTAACCTTTGGACAATTTTTAAAGGAGTGCAAACAAACCCTAGACCTAATAGCTAGTGACCAAATTTTACTTGAAAACTCACTTAAATGACAAAATTTGACTTTGTCACTCTGAGACCACTTTGTAAGAGAATATTTGATCACTGGAGGAAGGATGCAAAGACTGACACTAACATTGGCTCCAATGGAGATGGTAGCTCCTTCGAGGTGCCAAGAACCACAGATCTTTGGGAGAGCAGACAAGTACCTTATCCATTGGGCATGGAGTCAAAAACTCAAATTGAAATGCATGATTGAAAACTGACGACTTGACAACACACACTAACTTGAAATCGACTCAATACTAAATCACAATGGACAAATTGGAAAATATGCTTCAAAATGGAGCTTATTCAATAAAACTTACTCTAGTTGTTCCATTCATCAACTGATCAAGTGAAATGAAACAACCAATGCAACCAAGTAAGAATTCTAGTTGTTGTTTACATTCTAAACAAGTGCTTTCTTATGAACGACAAGAGAGAACTACTGAAAGGCAACTTCCATGAAATCTTGTAAACAGATCCGTGGAATGATATGGATTCTCTATCTGACTCCCAAAACACTGCCTAAGGATCTTGAAATTCATGTGCACTAGGACTTAGCTCATCTAATGGATTTCTTTTCTTCTCCTCGTACCATGAATTCAAACTTTCATCTGAGCATTGTGACGAGACTCTTGCTGAAAATGACAAAGAAATCAGCTACCAAATCATGTTTGTATCAATACTTTTTTCAAGCTCACAAATAGCTAATGGAGAAGGACTTTGACTACATACATCATCTAACACATCAGCTACTGGATCGTGAAAAACTTGAAAATACTGTTGCAACCCATTTTCTATTGGTTCCAATGAGATTACATGATTTCCTACAAGCTACTCATTTGAAGATATACTATGCATTTTTCCTTTCAAAAACTGAAATGATTCAAAACAAAATGGTACAGAATCATCTTTCATCATTTGATCATATGGTCCAACTTCCAACTCTTCATTTGCAACTTGACAATTAATGGCATTCAGAGGCTACAACTCTTGATATGAAAATCCTTGAACAAGGCTTTCATTGCCCTCAAGATGGTCCAGATCAAGACTTGTTGACAGTTGATTTCTGATTGCATGAAGGTTGTCTCTGATAAACTGAAACGAAGAAAAAAAAAAAGGCAAATATCCTTTACTTACTTCAAAATTTTATGCACTTTCCCCCTCACTTCCATAACTGATATGCAACAGTTGATCACTGTACTCGAACTGCTGAAAGTGAACTTCCTCGTCCCACAAACTATTTACTGATAATTTGTCTGCAAGATTAGCTTCTATTTGGAAAACATAATCATCATCATCATACTGATCAAACTGAGGCAAATCATCAGTATAAAAGACATCATCAAGCATGCATGTCATATCAACAGCTCTCTCTTCTTCAAGATGATCTATAAAACAATCATTATCAGATCTATGACACCTGGGATAAGAAACAAAATGTTTTGGATCAACAACTTGTTCTTCTTCAATCAGCAAGCCATGGGCTTGAAAATCATAGTCTTTCCTTATAGTGATCTTCTGCATCATCTCTTCCACTGCACTTACAAAAATGTCGAGCTTTACCTCTAAATATGTCGATTCCTATGGATCTATGTTTTTCATCTCTTCTTCCTTCAACTTTTCCCTTCTGATCAACAAATGTGCCTCTAAATCTACTGCACTATTTTGCATCTCTTCAAGTGTTGCAAGGTTCCTTTCTCTCAGCTGAAACTCCATTTCCAGATCAAAGGCACCCAAGTAGTGCAAGAGAGCGGATCCAGGAGGAGGTCTTATATTAACAGGCATCGAATAATAAACTTGGTTAAATCTGGCAGAAAATTGTTGTACTGTCTCCCCTGGCAATCTTTTGAGCTAGTTATACTCTTCTATAATCAAGAAAGGGTTTTGTCTAAGCATCCACCTATTGAGGAAAATTTTGATGAACTGCTGGAAATATGAGATGCTCGCATCAGGCAAGGTTTTGAACCAACTCTTGACTTTGCCTTGCAAAGAATGGGCAAAAAGCCTAATACCGACATCTTATTCATCAAATTCAAAAAGGTCGAGAAAAGACTCAAAATTCAATACATGTCTCTCAGAAGTGATGTTGTCGCATTCACCATCAAATCTTGGTAGATATAGGTCATGATTTTTAGGGAAAGCATGGGATATAAGAGGTAAAATCGGAGGCCTGTATCTATCTAGAATTTTACAAGGTATAGGAATATGTACAGAAGGTGTAAAATCAATCTTGGTCTCTTGAGGCTCATCAGTTTGAAGACGATCATCATAATATTTTGAAGAAGGGTCTTGATCAAGATCAAAGGCATGCAAATCTTTGGTATTCACAATCTTCAAAGGCAAGGAATCAAATGCAGGCTGAGGATCTTGTCTCAAATACAACATACTTTGTAAAGCCTTCTTGACATTCTCAGAAAAAGAGAAGAAATAATTTATAACAAAGAACATAATGTCTTGGATGAAATTCCAACTTGAATAACTGATCTTTCCATATTGTCCTTTCATTTTTCTACTCGTCAAGTTCATCCACTAGTGGAGTCCTTGGATCTGATGTCGAAACTGATTTTGGAGTCGCCAGGTGAATGATTTCAGCCTTCCTATGTGTCTGACTGTTGTCCACCATCAACAATCAGATCTGCAACTTGAATGTTCTTTCCGGAGAAGATCTTTCACCTGCAATTTTCAAGTCAGATGTTCAGTTCATAAACTAGATCAGAGATTGACTGAAGCAACATTCATCTACTTATGCACTTGCAGAGCAAGAGCAGTTCGAAGGCTACCTGGCTAACTTCAGGCTCCATATGTAGTTTATAAAGCAAAGAACAATAACAAAGAAACAAACTTTTCTTCCCTAGTGGAGTCGCCACTATGTTAGGGCCTAAATCTACCTCACGCTGAGAAAGACAGGTCTAGAGTAACATCAAACCACGCTTAACCTAGTAGCTAGCCCTACCAGGTCGGGAGAGGGCTCTCTCCTTGTCAATCTCAAGAAAATATAGCAAATGAGGCTTGAGATGACTAATGCAAATACTAATTTTAGGCTAGGTATATGCTCAGAGGATTTTGATTGAGTTTTAGATTGGTTTGTTGGATCAAAAGTGAAAGGCAATTTTGGGTTTGGGGAATGGAATTAGTCTTGCAGAGGTTTCTGTGGGGCGAGGTAGGAAAATGATTTAGTACTTTGAAATAAGTGAAATGGAAGGTCTTAAAACTGGCAAGGAGTTTGAGAGGGAATGAAAGTATTAGAAATCTTCTTCAAACAGTAGAAAACATATAAAACTAAACAAACCCTAAGGTAGAGCACTGCAACATCAATGAATTCTACCTTTATACTTGATTCATTTAGTTAAGCTAAAAAGAGAGAGATAATGGCACACATAAACAGATGTTAACTTGAATTATAGAAGAAGAAACAATACTAAATCACCCTGCCACAAGAATCCCATAAAATGCTGCAAACCCCGATCTATTTCCTTGCCAAACTGCAGAGATGAATGTACAATGCTGCTCAAAGCATTCACAAGAGTCCAACCTTTGAAAATGACTGAAAAAAACATGATGTAGACCCCAAAAACCACCTGTGCTATCCATCAGGGGTCGAATCCATGAGAAGAGGGGTGGTTTCAACCATATCTAAACTAAGAACACAAAAATAGGCAGTGGAACAACTTACCTCTAAAACCTAGGAAACTGATTCATTCAACTCCAAACCACCTACAACTGATGTATCCACCTTATCAAGTCAATTTTTATCATTTTTACATCATATTACATCAATTTACATCATGTTAGCTCATGGATTTGACCATAAGAGAGAAAAAGTCAAACTAGAAGAAAAATAGGTGAAAAATAGAGTTTTTGAGCAAAATTGGCACTTTTTCATCTTGCGCGTAGCGGCACCTTTTCTGTGTGTACCACTTTTTCCTAGCTACTTTTGAAGGCCTTCTCCTTCACCAAATTTTCTCCAAGATGGCTTGTTGGAAAATTATCTCTGTCTAATTTCTAGGACAAGTGGAATTTTGAATTTGGTGCCCATTTTCCCCTCCAAAATTTCAATCTCCCAAGACTACTTCTTGTGTGGCCAAAAAGTGGCATAGAGGGCATTTTTGGGTGTTTTTGGCCCTTTTGGAGGTCCAAAACTTGTCAAAATATCCTAGTAATTTTTTAGCATGGATAAATTTTCATAAGGAATACAAAAATGCCAAGTTTTATTCAAATGGATGTCCCTATCAAAAGTGAGCGCCAGTGGCGCTACACACTTGTTGGAAAAGCCTGTGCGTAGCACTACTAATTCTGTGCGTAGCGCCATTTTCAGATCGAGTTTTGGATGCCTTCCCAGTGTCCACATTGGATGAGAGATATCTCTTTTGAAATATTATTGAGTATACTTTCCAAAACAACTTGAATGTTTCAATTTGGAGTTCATTTTCCCTGTCCAAAGTCAAATCTCCCAAGACTAGTCAAAATGTGCAAAATGAGGTTGTCTAAAGGTAGAGTGTTATTGCAGGAAACTTTTGGAACTCTTTCTCAACTCCAAATTGAGCTCATGATAGTGCATTTGAAATATATTTGTGCCTAGCTATCATTTAATGCATCAAGAAAGTCATTTAGCCAACCAAGCTAGGAGAAATATTTATTTTCCTAAGGTCACTTCAAAGGTGCATCAATTCTCCTGAGGCAAATGTATTTTTGACATTTCTCTAAAGCCATAACACCTATGTGAAAAATGAAGGATTATTTTATTCCTTGGAACATGTTCGACAAAAACCTCTCTCACTTTCTCCAAATTCATCTTCTATTTCTCAGAAACATCATTTGAGTGAAACCTATGTCGATGTGTGGAACAGGGGATTTGTCGAAATGAAGGGAAATGAAGGGGATAAGGGGCTTCTAAATTCTTGAGGAAATTTTGGGAAGTAGGGAGAGATGTTAGGGAACAGGGGAAAGAGTAATTTCAAATATTGAGTGAGGGGAAGGGGTCCAAAAGGGCTAAACATAGGCCAAGCCTAGAAAATTGTCAAATTGTAGCAAGAAACTAGGGTTTGTGGAAAAATGAGCTATTTGAGGGATATTAGTGATGGGAAGTGTTTAATAAGGTACATTAAGGATAGGGTAAGGTGTATGAGCATCAGGATGCAAGCTTTGTTGATGATTTGACCATCCAAGAGAAATTACCTTTAAAACCCTAGAAGAGGGAAATGAACCTTACCCAAGTACAACTAAAGCACGAACAAAGTGTAAAATGACCCATTGGAACCTGAAATGATGATGAAAACCTTTTGAATGATGGTACACTCAACTGAATGGTGACATGGACCAACCTTTGGACAATTTTGAAAGGAGTGCAAACAAACCCTAGACCTAATACTTAGTGACCAAATTTTACTTGAAAACTCACTAAAATGACAAAATTTGACTTTGACACTCTGAGATCACTTTGTAAGAGAATATTTGATCACTAGAGGAAGGCTGCAAAGACTAACACTAACACTATGGTCAATTAAAAATAGAAATTTCTTCCCAAGAAGGTAGTGCCGCCACATCTCTAGTGCATGCACTACCATGGTTAACTCCAGATCATAGGTAGAGTAGCGCTACTCATAATCCTTCAATTTTTGTGACTCATAAGCCATGAACTTTCCCTCCTAAGTTAGTACTCCACTGACGCCTTCTTTGCTTGCATCTGTACATACTACAAAGGGTTTTTCCAGATCTACTACCTTTAGCACCAGAGTGGTTGTAAGCAGTTGTTTTAGCTACTCAAAACTTTTTTGGCATTCTGTTGTCTAGTGGAAATCTCGTCCCTTTTTCTGAAGTGAAGTCAACTAGAGGGATATTTTCGAAAAGTCCTTAATAAATCGGTGGTAATACCCTGCAAAGCCTAAGAAGGATCTTATGTCAGTCGCGTTTTTTGGTGCAGCCCATTCCATAATAGTTTTGATTTTCTCTAGATCCACTCCTATCTCTTCTGCTGATATAAAATGGCCTAGGAACTGCATTTGACCTTTGTAAAAATCGCACTTGCTAGACTTCGTGTATAGCTGGTTTTCTCACAAAATCTGCAGTACCATTCTCAAGCATTACTCATGTTCCTCTTGGTTTTTAAAGTATATTAGTATATCGTAGATAAAAATAAATACAAATTTATCTAGAGATGGTTGGAAAATATCATGCGTTAGGCTCATGAACGTGGCTGGTGCATTGGTAAGGCCAAAAGGAAGTACCAAGAACTCGTTATGTCCATAATAAGTTCAGAATTTGGTTTTATAGATGTCTTCATCCTTTATTCTTATTTGGTGGTATCTAGACCTTAAATCGATTTTCAAGAACATGCTAGCTCCTTGCACTTGGTCAAATAAGTCATCAATGCGAGGTAGTGGGTAATTTTCTTGATGGTCAGCTTATTCGGCTAACGATAGTCAATGCATAATCATAAGGTTCCATCCCTTTTGCATACAAATAGCACAGGGGCTCCCCAAGAAGACACACTTGGGCGTATGTACCCTTTATCTAACAGCTCCTGTAGCTTCAATTTAAGTTCAATAAACTCTAGAATGCTCATATGATAAGGGGATTTCGAAATAGGGGCTTCTTCGGGCACTAGCTCAATAGTAAAATCGATGTCTCGCATTCGCGGTAATCCTGGAATAGATTAAGGGAATATGTATAAGAAATCCTAGATTACAGGGATATTCTCCAAAGAGGTCATTTTATTTTTATCATCATTGTACCCTACCTAGAAAGCATAAATATGACACCCTCTTCTTATACATTTTCCGAGTTGATTGGCTGTAATAGGGGGCAACATGATATTTTTCTTAATTCCCTGAATTTCCTTCCGTTGTCCTAACTTGGTAAGATAACTTATGGAATTTGCATCCCTATTAATACATCATATGAGACTAGGGGAAGAATATTAAGATTGACCTGGATAGGTTGTCCTGAAACTATTATAGGGCATTTTTCAGTTTTAGCTAACACCTTTCTTTTGGTTCCAGTAGCTAGTTGAACTAGCCACGACTGTTTATATTTAATTCTTTACAGTTGACATCTTTCTACCACTTTAGGACTCATGTAACTCAGGCTAGCGCCTCGATCAAATAAAACAGAAACAGATTGATCAGCAATCATACCTTTGCATTCGATCATGGTGGGATGATATTCCGCCAGATGATTGTCCAAGGCAACGTTAATCCTAGGCGTGCTCCTTGCGATATCCCCTATCGTAGAGGCTTCATGCATGTTAAAAAGTTGCTCAGTCTGAGCTTTGTGTAGGCAGTTTTTGTAATAATGCGCTTCTCTGCATCCCCGACATTGTAGTGGTGGTTTTGATGGCTATTCAGTAATAGTTCTGCTAATTCCTTTAGGTTGTCTATTCTCAATGAATGTATTAGTTTTGGGTGGGTTTCTTGCAAACTTTCTGGAAGTCCTTTACTGATTCTTTCTTCCATGTATGGTTTTCCAATGACTGTTTGGTGGCAAATTCCTCATTTACTTGGCAACAAGTCCTTTAGATCCCTCATTTCTCTACTTCATCTGCTGATAATAGATGCGAGCCTTCCGGACTGCATTGTCCACGGTTCTGGGATAGTCAAATTCTAGTTTTTATTTCATGAAGTTGGGAAAACTGCTAATAAACATTTGGATCTTAGCTATTTCTTCTTGCATATATGGGATGTATCACCACAGGGAAGTAAATCGTGCTACATATTCATCCATGGTCAGGGTTCCCAATCTTAACTCATGAAACTCTTTTGCCTTTTTGTCATAATAGCATTCTGTTAGATATTTATCTTTAAAGTGTTTCTGGAATTCCTTCCATGTTACTTGTTCTTCATCAATCTTTCTTACGGTTTTCATTTCTTCCCATTAGAGGGTGGATTTTCGTCGTAATTGGTAAACTTCCAACCTTAATTTAAGTTTTTCAGTATATTCATAAATTTGGAAGTATTTACCCATGTCTATTATCCAAGATTCTATTGCTTCTTCTGACTCTCCTTCGAAGAGTGAGGGTATAAATTTTTTGAGCTCACCTTGTAATTATATCTTTGGCCTTTCTCGCTTTCCTTGGTAAAAAACATTATTTGAATGCCCTTCATATTCTTCTTTGTGACCTTCTGCAGATTCTGCATGATCCTCCTCATTATGAGCAGTGGGGGTCTTTTCTCTTTTTTCTGTACTGGGGTCTAGTCCTCTCTGATTTTGTCGATCTAACAAAATTTTAAGAATCTTATCCTGCTCTTGTCTTAATCATTCGTTGTCCGTTCTAAGGTTCATCATCTCTACTCGAAGTTTTTGTATTGTCTTGGGTAAGGAAGCGTTAGCCAGTCTCAATTCTTAGGGCTCCTATGCATTTTATCCTTGATGTTGACTCACCTTCTGTGTTCATAATCAACAAAAACTCAGTTTATTTTATTTCATATATATATAGAAATATCACAACCTAATTGATTGTTATAATAAACCAAAGGTCTCAATATATGAGCCTGGGTTTTGATACCATTTGTAACATCCTACTTATGTATAAAAAAAATATTTCTTTTATCTATTATGCATTAATAATTATAATAATAATATCTTGTTTTTTCCCTTGGTATGTCACATCGTGGACTCATATGATTGCTGTGTTAATAAATTTTGATTGCATTTATGATTTGGGGTTACAATTTGACCTACAGGTTTGGTACGAGATCACCACATTGGCAGCCTACGTGGTACATTCCACATCTTCCTATATCATTTTTTCATGCCTTCATCAATCTCGAGTAGGATGCCCCTAATTAATGTTGAAGAGTCCCAAGGTGTTCTCCTATCGGGTTCATGCATGCTTGTCCTCACCACCTATGATGGTGCTAATGACCTTATCTACCTTACCTTGGAGGAGTCTCGATACTACGTTGGTTGCCTGCAGGGAAAATTTTAAGAACCCCCCTAAATTTACATGTATAATAAATGGGCGAATCTCCATGGTATATAGGAAAAATGGAAGGCGAT
>APFE031486754.1:48041-60820 GCA_000404065.3 Pinus taeda
CCCTGAACTACAATATCCATATTCATTCGGAAAACAATGTACCGAAATGCTTATCAGAATAACTATGAATATTATCCTAGTTCTATGAGATCTTCCATCGAGATTTCCTCTGGTGGTTGAAATTTATTGCGTTAATTAGAGATCATACTGCAAGGTGTGAGATCTTCCATCAATATTTTCATTTAGTTATTTTGTTTTTTAGACAACGTACTAATGATTAGAGAGTTGATCAAATTTTAGGATTTTGAATGGTTAGAAAAAGTTTAAGTGGCAGAGAAGAGGAGTCTGGGTTAGAAATCTGTTGCGGTGAAGTCAATTTTAGTTGCAGCATGGATATCACAATTATATATAGGTTTAATTGAAATTGAAATTTAAAACACAATAAAATAGAGTAAAATAGAAAAGGTTGCCGTAAATTTACTCACGAAGGTTTAAAACCATATCGCAATAAACCATGCTTTAGATTATATTTCAAAAGGTAGGAAAATACATTGAGGTCAATCGAGGCTGCAGCTTCAAGTGAAAACACAAAACTATAACTATGTAAAATTCTTAAAATTGCTTTTCAATGCCCCACCACAAATTGGTCCACTATTTTCTCCTCACAAACTTTCACCTTTTGTCTGGCTCAACAATACAAATGACTCTTTACATTCATATTTATCTAAACATACAAATTTGACATTAATACATGATAGAGAAAATCATTAAAACAATGAATAGATTATTATAAAAAACGATGGCAGAGGATGAAAAAAAAGTTGCCCAATAAATAATTGAATATACATTTTACCAACTATGTATTAAGTGCTTTAACTATATACTAGCAATTGTCCCAAAAGGTACAAAGAGAGGCCGATAGGACTATTAAATTGGAATTGTTGATTTTTTCTAGAAAAGTTAATTCGTTTGTGGAAAATCTTGTTTTCTTGGACTGGATCATTGTGCAATTACTTTTCTTTAGATGTTTTGTTTATATATATATTACAAGGAACACAATGAATGTCTATTTTTCATTTTAGAGTAAGTTAATTACCCAAAATTAAGAGGTTAAGTTAATTACCAAAAATCAAGAAACCTCTATAGACAGTGCTAAGGCAACCTTACAAGTGGTAAAGAGGGATACATGAATCTGAACATTTGAGAATATCAAAGATGAGATCTACATGAACTTGTAGAAGGACCTCCCCTGGTCTGCCGGGTGTTATAAGAGTTGCAACTTTGACACTTGTGTGCAACAATGTGAAAATTTACTTCAGAAGTTACTCCACAGTCATTGCATAAGATCCAAACCTGCTCAAATGACCGACGAGAAAGTGGTGAGGTATTTTCTCTCACGCTACTAATGGGCTCTAAAATATGCCTCCAAATTATACCACATTAACATCAGACAACTTACCATTTTGTTCTTGGGCATTGGAGTCAAAGCAACGTACATGACAAAAAAAAAATATCAGAATCCACTCAAGAAACTTAAAAAACCAATTGCCATTGGACGAAAGAAAATTTCAGAAATATGAGAAATCAAAATTAGCAAGAACACATATAATAAGCTACTCTTTATACAACCCATTGCAAGTTGACTTCAAGATGTTCATCTTGTCGAAAATATCTACCTCTCAGTCAAGTTTCTCTCACAATTTAGACATATCACAGACAGATTTGGAGCACACTGGACAAGCAAATCTGGAAAGCACAAACAAACATGTTAGAATGTCAAGACATTTGAAATAAAATTAAAGCTGCTACAAACTGTGACCACAGATCGCTGAAGAAGGTACCATCAATGGGCATATCAGTGCAAGTATATATAGTATTGTATAATAGTATAGGTAGACTGGAAACAAGAGGTTGTGAGCCAGGGCACAAAACAGGCCACATATGAAACTTCTTACTGAAGTGTACCTACAGGATAACGCTTTAGGACGGTATTGACTTACAATTTAAAGGCTTTCCAATTTGCTTTGGCAGAACAAGTCATTGATGGATTAGACAGGGCAGTTATGACAATGAAGAAAGGTGAAATTGCCATCGTGACTATATTTCCTGAATATGGGTATAAAGATACCCAAACTCAGAGGGACCTAGCAGTTGTGCCACCACATTCAACCCTTATATATGAAATTGAGCTGATTTCGTTCATCAAGGTATGGCTACTTATCCCAGTATCATGAAGCTTCTTTCATCTTGAAGATTTTCAATTGTATCTCATATATCTTATCCGGTTCTGTAAATAGGAAAAGGAGTCATGGGACATGGACACGGGTGAGAAGATAGAGGCTGCTGGAAAGAAGAAGGAAGATGGGAATGCATTATTCAAAGCTGGTAAATATTTAAGGGCCTCAAAAAAATATGACAAGGCAAGTTGTTGGCCAACACTTATAGATAGATATTGGAATTAAATCTCACAGAAATCTGGGTATATTCTGACCTGTTGTGTAAAGATACATAAAGTCCATAGAAGGCAGGGTACATGGTGACATTTTGTTTTTAGTTTTATTAATAAGCTATGTAGTAAGTAAACGAAAGGTATATTTTAATATAGGGACTTGTAGAGGTTTCTAGAATACACTCTGATTGTTTGGAGAACATCAACTATGCTCCTTGTCTGCAGGCTGCAAAGTGTATTGAATATGACAATGCATTCAGTGAGGATCAGAAACAACAAACAAAGGCTTTAAAAGTCACATGCAATCTAAATAATGCAGCTTGTAATCTTAAATTAAAGGAATACAGAGAAGCTACTAAATTGTGCTCAAAGGTACATGGCCATTAGTTTATTCATTCCTTTCATTTGGAACAAATTTTCTTAACCATTGCTTATGTTGGTAGACTATTTGTAGATGTTAGAGGTTGACTCTAAAAATGTGAAAGCCTTATATAGAAGAGCACAAGCATATATTGAGACGACAGATCTAGATCAAGCAGAGTCTGATCTAAAAAAGGCACTTGAAATTGATCCAAGCAACAGGTGTGTAAAATCATCAGTGCCTTTCCAGTCATGCCTTTGAAATTTTCATTTCATACCTTTCTGGGAATGCTATGCCGCATTTTCAGAGTTTTTCTGTTCCACAAAAGGAGTTGTTTTGGAAGGTTTGTTCAGAAAAATCTGCAATCTATGGTTTTGGAGGGAAGCAACATATTTCTGTAGGATAGGTCTTCAATCTATCCTTTCAGGTCACTAATTATTAGCTTATATACAAGTTGCACCTCATTCTTATACATCACAAAGGAAAACGTTGTTTTTTTTTCTTCCCCTTCATTAGTGCCAGGGCATGCAAATTGATGTTTATTTTGTTTCCATCAGGGATGTGAAGATGGAGTACAAGACACTGAAAGAGAAACAAAAAGAATACAACAAAGAAGAAGCTAAATTATTTGGCAACATGTTTAACAGGATGAGCAGGTTGGAGGCATAATAAAAATTTATTGTACAGACATAATTCTAAGTGCACTTGCTATCCAGGGTATCTTCTGAATTTCATTAATCTCCTTAAATTTTACCGGTGCATGTGCGAGAATCTAGCTTTCAACCAATGTTGTTAAAGAGCAAAATTTGAGTCTAGTGATATTCAAACTGGAAAGCAAAAATAGCATGGCACTGAGGTAGAATATGAAAGATGACGTATTTGCCTTTAGTGAGATTCAAACTGGAAAGCAAAGCAAGCATGGCACTGAGTTCGGATAGGTGAAAAAAGATAAGATGACATATTTGCTTGGAATAAGCCATGAAAGCATACGTTAATAGGGATTATCTTTTCTATCTTTTTGATTTGAACTTTTAATTATATTCCCACATGAGAGTGATAAATAATTCTAAAGTTGGCTTAATACATAAAATCTTTTATAAAAAGGCATCGGCGAAGATGCACGGTGGACATTCAGCATGAAGATCATGTACTGCGATAATAGTTGATAGAAGAAACCTGGACATGTCTTGTGTCTAGGTGCAGATTTTTATGATACGTGGTCTATTTCTCCTAATGTTTCTTTTATTGGTTGCCATAAATGTATACAGGTGGCTATTATGGGATATGTGTGTTGTGGGGTGGCTTTTGAATGGTGAATTTTCTTCTAAGTAACAAGTAGGCTGAATCTTAACTTTCTGTGGCTATTATGGGATATGTGTGCTGTGGGGTGGGTTTTGAATGGTGAATTTTCTTCTAAGTAACAAGTAGGCTGAATCTTAACTTTCTTGCTTGGGTTTATTGATGGCCGTTGTTGAGATATTTAGAGTCTCAGAGATTCTATTCAGTGTTTGGAGGGGCTATTTGAGGGGCTATTTGAAGAAAAATCTGATATATTTGAAGAAAAATCTGATATGACTATTCCAGAATTCTGATAGACATGAGAAAAGCTAATTGATCATTAAGCAAAGTCAACTGATTTTTGATGGATATGAACAAAGTCAACTATTTGACTTTTATCATATCAAGCATATCAGGTTAAGATAGGTTGCCATCACATATATAACAACTACAATATATAACAACTACAAGTCAGAGATGGTACACAAGGCAGGACACTGAAACCACTGATGTTGTTTGTATAAGAGCAAGAGAAAAATAACATAAATGCACCCGGTATAGCGAGGTAATCCGAAGCTAGCTCTAGAAGTGGGTACTATTGGTCGGCTTTTTTATTCCTCTGCTTCCCCTCTCTCCGTTAGAAACCCTGAGCGTCCATACCGATGAAAATGAATCCATTACTATCTTTCTATGCTTTTGCGTTAGAATATAAAGGTCAGGTGCACTGGTTTCGTCATATCTCTCTATAGTTGGAAAGAGCCCGAGTGCTGAAGGCGGTCAATGGACTATGTGTGCATTGAGAGGCTGAATTCACAGGCATCAAGCGATGGAAAGCGAGGAAACACGCCAGATTGACGTGGGACGTTGCCCCCCATGGCTAAGAAGAGGTTGGTCTGTGTGTTGTGGTGTCTTTGTGGTTTTCTCCAGATATTGGGTCAAGGGTTTGAGCTTCTTAGAGATCGGGAAACCCCCAGCTCAACTGAACTGCTCTCCGAAACTTCTACCTATAAATCTATGTGCAGATGCCGTTGTGGAGCCGAAGCAATTAGCGTGTAGCCAGTTCTTTTGTTTGAAATGTGTGCCAAAGGTGAGATAAACAAAGCACTCATTTGCATTATTAAATCAATATATTTTTGAAAGAACATATATAATTGATTCAGGCTGCCATTTCTGTGAATTCTGCTGGTGCTAAGGAATTAAATTGTCTGAGGAGTGCCCTATCTGTGTGCAACACAAGGGCAACCAGGGCTTTAAACTTTCTAGAAGGAGAGATTTATAATTTGATTATTACCCTTGGGAAAGAGAGCCAGTCCCACACCAAATGTGTGGTAGTTATACAAAATATACATCATGATACTCAGCTTGGTCCATTTCTCAGATGGCACCGGGTCTTTGTGCAAATGCAATCCTTTGTATCTGTATGAAGATACATATAATGTACACAGTGCCCTGGGATGCATCAAGGTTCTGCCTTGGGGCCTGATTTATATTTTGTTTTTTTTTATTGAGATCTGCATCCCCACTGAACACAATAAAACAAAATAAAACAATATAGTTAGACAAGTACCACCGCCAGAACAGAGTACCAAGCAATTCATTTAAATGGGTCGCCAATTAAGCAATTTCCCTCACAAGCCTTTTGAAATGGAAGCTTTCGAATTAGCAATTCCGTGCTCTTCTGATACTTTCAAATTTCTCTGTTCAGTCGATTAAAAAATTTGCAATAAGATACGTATACTGTAAAGAAAACATTGTAAACATAACAATAGAATCCAAAGCAAATTTACACTACCTATACATACCGAAGAGCAAATGTTTGGGGACGATATCTATGAGGCTGCTTCACACCTCCAGTTGTGGGAGCAGATTTATGAGCAGCCTAATTTAAAAAAGGAGCTTCAGAATAAAATGCCACAATAAAAACAGCACGCCTCAATTAACTCCACCAAAGATGCAACGGAAAAAATATAGGAAAGTCGTTACCTTTGTTGCGAGCTGCTTCCTCGGAGCCTTTCCTCCTGTAGATTTTCATGCTGTCTGCTTCGTACCAGCCATGATTCATAGAAAAGAGCGATCTATAGCACAGAGAGCAAGAACGAAAGCATAAGACCAAAGCCCAAACATCAAAACAGAAATTCCAAAACCACACCAAAAAATTACTATCAATCTCTGTCAAAAAAACGCCACAAGAGGTCCTGATGTTAAACTTCCATCTCTGCGCTAGTGTGGCGGGTGGACTTTATTTTACGCATTATTAAATGTTTCGTTTGCTTGGCAATTAACTTACCTTCGTGAAGATTTCGTGTGAAAAAGCACCGCATATCAAGTCTCGGAAGCTGCAGTTAGGTACTGTGATAAATGCTTTTGATGACAGCGTACCTTCCGCTGATCAAAATCATAATAAAATTAAATGTAAATCTTGAAAAATAAATTTATCATTGAGATCAAAATTATTAGACTTGGATGGATCGTAAATAGTCATATCACTTGTAAAAGAAATTTCATCAAACAATGAATTTGGCAGATGGTATTGCCTGATCTTTACAGTGCTGATTCAAGGACAGAAAGTAAATGCAAAGAGAAATCTAAGAAGAGGAAAAGATGGCTGAAAAACAACCAAAGAAGTTGAAAAGATGTCTTAAAGCTACAACGGAACCCATCATGTCGAATCCAGAAAACACCATTTGATATCCAGGACATATATAGAGACAACACAAAATACAGCACACCTGTTCAAGAATAATACCCACTTGCATACAGTACAATTTAACTCCGATATTAAACGATTTTACTAAATTTCAGACCACGATCCACAATCGCATGAGGCAACAATGTTCATTCACACATAACAAAAACTATTTAATTAACCTCTGATTTCAGGGTTAGCCAGCATATTTCAAGGTTGAATTTAGTTTAAACATACTATGTAGTAAAATGGTTAAATCTACTATATCTACCGGTAAAGTGGTGAAAAGTATACAGCAGAATACAAAAACAAACCAACAGAAAATACATTCATCTGTGTCTTGCATTCATGCTTTACTTTGACATCATGACTATCCCTGGAGTGTTTTGCAGCCTACTTCTACATGGAAACCATTCTACTTTGCTCTGTCCAAACATCATTTTCTGAAAGTCAACCATGATTTACTTGTATAAAAATTATTCTTAAGACTGAAAGCCTGAATTATGTCAGTTGCTTTTCCTGAACGAGGTCAAAAAAGTTCCTTTGTAAGCCGATAAAAAATGTAAGGGAGAAATCTAATAAAGTCTATCGTTGCAATGTCACCTATATTGCTGCGAAAGCTAAGAAAATGAACAGAAAGCATGGAGTACGTACAGGAGACCAAAATTTCAGTGGATATGAATATATTGGTAGGCCTACATATTAATAAATATGGAGCAAACTGTCTTCAAAAAGAATGAAATTAATCCTTATAATGTAAGTTATAATGCTGCCAAAGCTAAGCACATGCCGAGAACAGAATCCATAAAGGATACATAAAGTACAAATGATCTGAATACATAACTTTTCCGAAACTAACAAAAACACCATGTCACTTGTATCCAGTCAAGTCCAAAACACCAATGCTCTAGTTTGCAACCTCGGTAGTTCAACTCCACTTAAGTCGCCAACAAGTCAGAAGACTACTCTGCTAAGAAAGAAAATGAATCAGGCTACGTCAGGTTCAATAATTTAATAACATTTTCTGCCTATTTATATCGTACAGAAAAATTATCTCGGAGGCATCAAAACAAAACACAATTATATTGAATACAATAAATACAAAACCGTGTATGATTCCCAAGGCACTCTCAGAGCCCATCTGGAAAAGAGTTATCACATAACGTCTGCAGCACTAATAATCAGAGCCCATCTGGAAAAGAGATATCACATAATGTCTGCAACACTAATAATCTACGTTGCATTGGCTTCAGGAACAGAGGAAAAAGCAGGTAGGGAGAGCAAATATTCAAAAAATGGAATGCACACCTCCAAAATTCAGGGGATATCAATAATATTTATATATATGGTATTCACCAAAAAACATAAATGATGAAACATTGAAGGAGAAATAAATATCCGACTGGCAATCACGATATCAAAAATATGAAATTTAAATATCATAATACAGCATCCAAACAGAAATCACGGAAGTGAATAAGATGTGGAGTGCAAGTTAGAGCAAAGCGCGTTTAGGCATTTACCCACCACTACCAGTCCCCAAGCTCCCAGCATGATATACAACCCGGTGTCCTCAAATTATCTAGGATCATGGGAACTGCCCCTTCAAAATATATATATTCCAGACCGGTCCCAACTGAACCTGGAAGGAGGAAATGAGGGAAATGTTAAAATAAAATCAGGAACCTGGTTGGGGTTGCCGAAGAGCTAAGGAATCGAAACTTGCTCTTACATGTTAAAAAACACTCAATCAATCTGTGTGGGTTCTGCAACCAACAAAGAATCCCCGCGATGATCAGATAATCAAAAGGAAAAAAAGAAAAGAAAACATGAGAAGTGTTATTGTAGGTAAAGAGAATTAAACTTTCCATTGGACTTTTGAATTTTTATCTATATCAAAAAGAATAATGTACCTTTGAGCAATGAGTCGAATCCGCTCCAGTCATAAGAGAAAACCCTAACCCTCACAGTAAAACAGAAAAGAATGAAAAGTTAATAAAAGCCCTTAATCAACGCATCAACGCCGTACAGTAAGAGAGCCGGGTAAGGAGTTCGGTTAAAGTTGGTAGAGGCTTACCTTGCCATAGCTACCGATAGACCAGATTCTTCAACGTGAGCGTTATGGTTAACTGTTAACTTTGGCCTGGATCTGTTGTTGAAGGAAAAACCCAAGTGGGAGCCGAGAGTTGCTCCGATCCTCCAGCAAACTAAAACACATTGAGTGAAACTCGCCAGCAAACCCTCGGGTTGTTACCCTAGCGATGAGAAGGAGAAAACAAGGAGAAAACCCAACCGTAGATTCGCAAGGGTCGGGCCATGTTTGGACATATGTCAGAGTCAGGAACCAAACAGAAGACCGCAGAAGACCGCCAGGAATTATGCCGCCCGATGCCAAGTGTCAGTATGAGGACGACAGGTATCCGACTCCACGTGTCAGCTGGAGAATGAAAGGGATGACGAAGGTCCCTTTCAAAAGAAAGGCCTATCAGCCTAAATATGTTCCCAACAAAATCGTAACGTTCAAAATTTGAATAGACAAACATGCTGGTTGTCAGTTCGTTTGCGATGTTGAGATTAATATTTCCAACATGAACCGAGTTCATGCTTCGAGCCCTAAGACAGTGTCTGTAATTCTTTCTCGAGGAAATTGTTGGCATGATAGTGTCTGTAATTCTTTCTCGGTGAAATTGTTGGCATTCTGTCAGCTCGTAAATATTGTTGAAATATTAATTTCCAAGTGCCCGCATTAATTCTGGAAAACCATTTCACAAAACCACTTCAGAAAAGGACAAACTATTTCGCACCGTTTTTGGTAAAAAGTTGTTTTTGTCAGAGGGCCTCCGAACACTCCGACTAGTTGCCACGCCTCCAGTGTACGGACACAAAACCACCCACTCCCCGAAAGCTAAAGTTCGATTGTTTTGTGAGAGGTTGGAAGCCAAAGTTCGATTGTTTTGTGAGAGGTTGGTGTGCGAATTGCCTCCGATCAGGTCAACCGACAATCATCTTCAACAACCTGCCAGAAAGTTAATTTTTTTACCCCACGTTTTATTTAATGTATTTAATGAATGTGTCATTGACTTAGGTAAAAACTTTATGTTTTCATACTGCATGTATGGGCACGAATTAAAAAGTGGTATGGGCAAGTCAACATCATTTTTTTTGGTTTTGGTATATGTTTTTGTTTTAGTCTTCATTCGAAAATGTATTGTAATTGCACATGGGATGTGAAGTAGAGGGCTCGCAGCAGGGGAAAAGCACAGGGAAAGGGAAACACAGCAGTGTAAAAGACTCCATGAAATTCAGGATTCCTTCTTACAGACGTTTGTATTGTTTTGTTGGAACGAATGAGAAGACATTTTTTTATTTGAATATGAAATGTAAAATCCCCATTCGAATGTAATGAAGAATTTCACATAGAAGTGAATGTAAAAGAATTTCTTTTACATCAGTAAACTTATGTAAGAATTTTTATTCTATAGCAGTAAATGTAAAAACCATTTTTACAGCAGTAAATGTGAATGTAGATTTTACACAGCAGTGTAAAAATCATTTGTAACAGAGGCAGAGTAATTTTTTTTTTGGTGAAAAGTTTTTGGTTAATCCCTCAGAGTAAGAGGAAGAAATATGTATCAGAGTTTTTATTAATGAATATAAAGGTTTTATTGGTGTGAAAAACCTCTTTCCTCAAAATTTTATTTGCTTCCCTGTGCAAAAGATCCTGAGGAGAAAAAAAGAGCATTGCTCTGTATTCAGTTAATTGTTTGTTTTTGGGATTTTACCAGAAAAATCCCCAACAGTGGTATCAGAGCAAGGTTTAGGCTCTTTGAAGGTGTGAAAGAAGCTGAAGGGAGGAGTTTTGTTGCAGCAGTAAATCTTCTCCAGCAAAGTGAAGTCTCAGACAAAAGGATTCAGGTATTCCTCAAAGTTTTTTTTGTGTTACTGCTGAAAAAAAATAGTCAGTATTTCAAATACACAGTCAAGGATTTAGAAGCATAGTTAAAGAATGCAAGGGATGGCCAGCACCAGCACCAGCATGGGGATGTTTAACCCTCAATTCCCACAGTTCAATGGGAAAAACTATGACTATTGGGCTATAACCATGAAATCCCTGTTTGCCTGTCAAGATTTATGGGAATTAGTTCAAGATGGTTTTGAAGAACCAACAGATGAAAATGATTTTAACAGATTAACTCAGGCAGAGAAAGATCTATTAAAGAGCAATAGGAAGAAGGAATCAAAAGCCCTTGTATTTTTGTATCAAGCAGTGGACCAGAGTGTGTTTCCAAGGATATCAGCAGCTAAGACATCCAAAAAAGCATGGCAAACCCTCAAGACAACCTATCAAGGCATGGAGAAAGTGAAGACACCAAAACTACAGTTGCTGACGAGAGATTTGAGAATCTGAGAATGAAGGAGTCAGATAACATTGACTCATTCTTCACTCATGTGATTGGATTGGTCACACAGATGAGGACACATGGAGAAGTTATTGAAGAAAGGAGGATTGTGGAGAAACTATTGAGGGTCCTACCCTCAAAGTTTGGAGTGATTTTCACCACCATAGAAGAGACAAAGGATCTCTCAAACTTTTCAGTTGATGAACTCCATGCATCACTGATAACACATGAGCAGAGGTTGAGTAGAAATGAAAATTCATCTCTAGAGCAAGCCTTCAAGACCTTGATGTCCTTTGGAAGAGGTAGAGGTCAAGGCAGAGGAAACAAGAGACGAAGAGGCAGAAGTCAAAACAGAGGAGGAAGGAACAACCCAGCAAATGCTCAAGGAAGAGGCAACAATCCAAATCAGAACCAAGGCCAAGGCAGCAGCCAACAAAGAGGACAACATCATTCTCAAGGACAGAGTTATGAAAAATCCAATGTCCAATGTTATTATTGTAAAAAATATGAGCATTATGCCAATGAGTGTAGGAAGAAACATCATGATATGTGTAATAGTTCTAGTGCAAATATCACTAGAGAAAATACCAGCCAAAATAATGTGTTGTTAGCTTGTAACATGGCTGAAAGAAATAGTGAAGACATATGGTTTTTAGACTCAGGTTGCAGCAACCATATGACAGGAAACAGAGCCCTGTTTTCTGCCTTAGATCAAAATGTGAAATCAGAAGTTACACTAGGGACTGATAGCAAAATTTCTGTTATGGGAAAAGGAGAAGTCAAAATATTTACAATGAAGAGTGAAAAGAAAACCATAGCAGATGTCTACTATGTCCCTAGAATGAGATGTAACCTCTTGAGTATTGGACAACTTGTCCATAAGGGGTACAATGTTTTCTTTAAGAATGATGTATGCACCATCATGGATATAGCACCCAGCAAAAGATGCATTGCTGAAGTGAGAATGACAAGGAACAGGATGTTCCCTCTCAAAATAAGAGCAGATTTGAAGAACAAAGAGGTAATTGCAGCAGTTACCCAAGAGGCTTTCCAAAGTGTGCCGAAAGATGAAAACTGGTTGTGGCACTTGAGATTTGGACATCTCAACTTTGGAGGTCTTAATTTGTTGAGCAAAAAAGGGATGGTAAGAGGATTACCACTGATAGAGAAACCGGACAGCCTTTGTGAAGGCTGCATATTGGGAAAACAACACAGAGAAAGTTTTCCATCAGGGAAAAGCATAAGGGAAAAAGCACCCTTAGAGATTGTCCACTCAGATGTATGTGGACCAATGTAAACTCCATCACTAGCAGGCAGCCAATATTTTCTAACATTCATTAATGATTTCACCAGAAAGACTTGGGTTTATTTTCTTAAAAACAAAAGTGAAGTGTTTGAAAATTTTCAAAATTTCAAAGCACTTGTGGAAAATCAAAGCGGGATGCATATCAAAGTTTTGAGAACTGGCAGAGGAGGTGAGTATATCTCCAAGGAATTCTTACGATTTTGTAGAGAAAATGGAATACACAAGCAATTCACAGCTAGGTACACCCCACAACAAAATGGAGTGGTTGAAAGGAAGAATAGGACCATCATGGATATGGCGAGGAGCATGTTGAAGGCAAAGCATTTGCCAAATGATTATTGGGCTGAAGCTGTAAATTG
>APFE031486761.1:0-10675 GCA_000404065.3 Pinus taeda
ATATATAAGGCGTAGATGAAATAGAATATTTAATTGGAATCTAGTAAAAGAATTTCAAGAAAGAACGTGACATTTTATAAGAAGAATTTCGGTGTAAATTACATGTAGAAAACCTTTCTCGACGCTCGACAAAGGTTTTCTACATCTGATTTACGCCAAAATTCTTCTTATAATTGTTATGGATTACAAAAGCCTTAATTCAACAATGTGATTTTTTGTTATATAAAATGCATTTTTGAATGCATAAGTGGATTCAACACCCTCAAAATTTCCATGGGACAATGTCGATTTATAAGTTAAGCTATGCTCACTTGTACATAGTCTTGCTTAGGATTTGACCACAAGACCTATGAGGACACAACCTCCACACTTTATCGTTGGACCACATTCATGGGTCTCTTTGATATTTTATTCTTATGATTGAATAGAAGGGAAAAAAGTGTTCCTAGATCACTATAGGTATGCTAACTTAACAAGTGAAGAAGGTTGGTAGTGTAGCAAATGTCTTGGAAATGAGAACGAATGTGCATAAGAACCAAACAATTAGGAGAAAGTGCTTTTCATCTTCAACCCTCTTAGTATCACAAAGATGATAGATTCTCTCATCCCAAAGTGTTTTGGGAATAGTCCAACACCCGGCCTCACTTCAAAGCTCATAAGAATTAGTTTGAATCTTCACAATGTTCATTTTCTTTTTCGCAATGGTCGGAACATAAATATAATTATGGTTAGCAACAACGAGGTTGATCACCTCATTATGATACCTTAACTTCTTTTTCCCTCTAGCTTCTTATCCTCCCATAAATTATCCTTAAATTTGGAAGTTTGTATTTTTAATATTATGATCCTTATTTTCTAAAATGGTCTCCTCCTTTATTCCTTAATGGTCGAGCCAAGATTGGGCATCCTTGTGCCATCCAGGCTTAAGGTGCAATTTAATTATTTATTTCATATATTTTATTATGAATTGATCTGAACTTAGATTAGATGATTCCTTCCTCTTTTCCAAAATCAAATAAAACAAAAGTTAGGACCATGTCGACGCTCTGCAAGGTTAAAAATGGGCCTTGAAACAACATGTTTCCAATATCTCTTCAAATCATGAATTAGTTTTCATATGTGACTTAACATAATGAACATATCAACAAATAATTCATCTAGGCATAAAGAAGAACAAGACAAAAGGTTTGTTGACGAAGTTCATCCCTCCTAGGCTACATCTCCGGGCTGTAGGTAAATATGTGGCTATTACCCCTACAAAGTAATGTTCTCCTACAAAGAACTCTCACAACAATAACAACTCAAAACATCTCCTACAAAGATGACCTACTTCAGCTGAAATGAGCTAAAAACAACATGTGAACTGTTTAATTCCATATTGAAGCACAAAATCAAAACTTCATGTTAAAAGAAGTTAAAACTAAGCTGAACCTCACTGGTTAAAACTTCTACAGTAGTGTTTTGGAAGTGAGAATACCCCTACAAGGTCTTCTCCATGCCCAAATACCTTCTAGAACTGCTTCAAAACCCTGATTGATCCATACACGTTTAGTATCAAACCTGCAAAAAGACTCTGTATATGTGCTCAAATCAGAAATTATAGGTTATAAATAGATTTAGAACATCCAAAAACCCCTAAGTAGCCTCTTTCTGAGCTCAATTTGGATTAAAAATAAAAAATTTATGAGCTTCCAAGCTCTCTCATGAATATCAATTCTAACAATCCTACAAATTCACCCTTCTGTCTATCGATTCTACAAATCCGCCCCAAAAATTGCTAATGGAGCGAAAATTTTGCTACCTGCCTATGCTCTTTGTTGGATGATTAATTTAGCCTCGGACCCCTTAATCCAAAAATTACGGCCACATGGGCCACACAGAGCCGAGGGTCGGGCCTTAACGCCCACCCTCGCAGGTTAAGCCCCTTAATACTCAGGGACGAGGTCACATGTGGCTCCAAGGGTTCGAGGGTTGGGCCAACAGCCCGCCCTACCTGTCGGGTTCCCGTTCTCTTGGCGTGTGGTCACATTCATGGTCCATAGAACTTGGGGTTGGCCCCCCCACCTTAGTGCGTTCTGCAAGCTTCCATATTCCACGCCTGTGATCACGTCAAGGTCCATATGGCATTGGAAAAGGCTTGGACTTTGCGCCGTCCGCATATCTCCTTAACACTCTAGCGCTATCACGTTGCAACGCCCATGATCATGGGTTAGTCCTGATACTTAGTGCATTCAACTGTTTTGCTCCGGATAGGCATGTGGTTTGGTGCAGTGGGTTATCAAAGGTGCCAGAATCGTGGGTCAGAGCTAAGCACATACCTTTGGCTCCCTTGCCTACAGTCTTGTGGGTGTGGGGTGACCAGGGGCTATGGCTTAGCCTTGGCCCCATTCCCCAAATACAAAACACATTGAATTTAAATATATTTTTGCACCACTATAGTTAATAAGAACTACCCAGTGGCATGGCGGTAAGGCACTGTGTTTTTAGAACAAAGGTATTGTGTTCGATTCCTATGAGGGTAGTTTGGCCTTGAACCAAAATTTTGACCAATATCGAGATGCCACGTGGTGGCCTCCCATTGGGTCACGTGGCTCCCATTCATAGGTCCAACTCAAATTCAACCACCAATCGCATTTCAACCACATGCGCCAAAACTAGCAAACCAAATCATGCCAATTGTCAACATCTAGTTGTCTCATACCTGTACAGTCACCCTACTGACTAAACAATACAGTCAACCTAGTCAACTACCCAATCAACAGGGCTGCTCAAATTTTGCCATTTTGGAAAAACAATCAGAATGTGATATCAGGAGCATACGATATCGGTTTTGAGCGATTCAAGTTGCATTGGATTTAGATTGGTGAGATCTTTGATTTAGTTCTAGTTTCCAGAAATTCTAGGCACTTTCATTTTTGAGCTGAAAATTGATCACCTGATCACACCTCTCCACTAGGAACTTTTGGACTCCAAAAGTTTACTTAGTAAATATAAAGAGGTTGGAACTCATAGATACCCAAAAACTCAATCCAAAATGTAAAATTTTCAATTGGTGCCCTTCAAGCCCCAATCAAGGCATTCCACATATCATCCTCATGTAGACCTGTTGTCCTATCAAGAATTGAGCCATCATTCTTATCATTGTTTGTAGGAACAAAGTATTTGTGAGTTGAATATGAAAATTCTCTCAACTCTCATCTTTTGCACGGCTCAAAAAACACTTCATATTGAAGTTTAAACTGTTGAAGACAAACTTGACTCCATCTTGGAAATCAGAAACAAAATAAATTTTCTTTAATGTCTTCAAGCTGAGCTTGTACATGAAAAGTACACTGCTACAAAATTCTCCATGATATGATTAACCTTGCCTACAATACATAGTCATCATATACAATCTTAAATACAAATATTTAATTCACTCAAGTTTCAAATTGAATACTTGTATCAATGAACATATGACAACTTGTATACAACTTGAACGCCAATCTTGTACATCCACAAAAGCCCTTAAACATGTGGACTATAATGAGTCAATACATACATGAATGAAAAAAATCTACTTGTTGAACATAATGACAATGAGTGATCACTTTAAAAAAGTACCTAAATAGGTAATGACAACAAGTATTTACAAAATTTTACAAAACAACTTTACAATAAGTGTACCCAAACTTTGCCTCTCCTAGGCTTGTGGGTTCTCTTCTTACACCATCTTGTCTAGTTGCTTAGGTTTGTGGAGAGTCCTCTTTTCCACCTCTTGTTTCCCTTGCATTATGTAGCATAATATCTTTACCTTTTTTTGAATGAAGCTCTAGTTGCAACCCAACATCGTTCAGTGTCATGTCCATGCACCTTGCAATGAGCACAAAAAAAAATTCTTCTTGTTTGCTGACATAGAAGTTCTTTCATATGAAAGAAATTCATTATATTGGATGCCTAAAATTTGTTTCATTCTTTTAACCATTATCATATGTTTCTCACATATAGCCACACAATGGTCAATAACATCACAAAATGTACAGCGGTACTTATTCCATAAGTATTCAAAATTTCCATGCATTGGAAAACACTCGAGAGAGTTATACATGTCTCTAGAGTTGCAACTTTGATGGTTGTCACAAGGTTGTGACATCTCATGCTAAGATATTTGATGTACCTCAAGTTGTTTGGAGCATTCCCCAAACTCCCTTCGATCGTATCTCAATCCCATATACTTCGGTCTCTCCTCAACCATAATTGGATTAGTAATACCTTGGTTATTTATGTTGAGGTCTCCACCTTCAAATCCCATCTTGGAAATCAACTTTAGACCTATGTCTTTGGTATATTGTTCGAATGCTGCAAAAGAGTTGTTATGCATATAAACGGAAGGAGTGGAACTTGAGATGCTAATTTCCTCAAATTTTTCATGCATCTTCTCAGCTTTTGATGATGACGATGATGGCCAACTTGTAGATGACTCTAGCCACCCACTCTTATCCATTGGCATATGGTGTGCTTCTTGAATATGTTTGAAAAATGCACATGCAATATAATCTTCCACATATGGTCCAAAACCACTATTTGAACGATGACCACATACAGGGCTCATGTTGGAGGTTTCTCTTGTTGGTACTGGAGTAGAGCTTTCTGCAACTTGCTCATCAAGTACTTGCTGCAAAACAAAGCACATGTGTCTCTTCTCCTCTTCAATTATCTCTAACATCCTTCTCAACTCTATGTTCTCCATTCAAAGAGCCAAATTCTGCTCCTCTAGCTCTTGAAGACTTTTTTTACTGCCCATTCTTGCAATTTGGACAACTAGTGCTCTGATACCAAACTGATCTGAAATTGGATTAGGTGATTTCTTTCTCTTTTCCAAAATCAAATAAAACAAAAATTAAGACCGTATTGGCACTTTGAAAGGTTAAATATGTGTCTTGAAACAACAAGTTTCCAAAATCTCTTCAAATCATGAATTAGTCTTGATATGTAACTTAACATAATGAACATATCAACAAATAATCTAGGCAGGCATAAAGAAGAGCAAGAAAAAGGGTTTGTTGACAGAGTTCACCCCTCCTAGGCTACATCTTTGGGCCTGTCAACATGACTAGACCACTCATATATTCAATATCAAAATGAAGTACATAACCATTTGTTGCAAGTAAATATGTGGCTATTTCCCCTACAAGGTAATGTTCTCCTACAAAGAAATCTCACAACAACGAGAACTCGAAACATCTACTAAAAATATGACATACTTCAACTGAAATGAGCTAAAAATAACATGTGAACCCTTCAATTCCATATTGAAGCACAGAATAAAAACTTCATGTTAAGAGAAGTTAAACCTAAGCTAAACCCTGTTGGTTACAGGTACTGCAATAGCCTTCTGGAAGTGAGAATACCCGTACAAGGTCTTCTCCATGCCGAAATACCTTCCAGAACTACTTCAAAACCCCGACTGATCCATACACCTTTAGTCTCAACCCTGCAAAAATACTCTATAGATGTGATCAAATCATAAATTAGAGGTTACCAATGGATTTAGAACATCCAAAAACCTTTAATTATCCTCTTTCTGATATTAATTTGGATAAAAACTCAAAAATTTATGAGCTTCCAAGGTCTCTCATGAATTTCGCTGTTAAACATCCTACAAATTCACCCTTCTGTCTATTGGTTCTAAAAATCCACCTTGAAAATCGCTAACATAGTGACAATTTCGCTACCCACCAGTGCATTTTGTTGGATGATTAATTTAGCCTCGGACGCCTTAATCTGAAAGTTACGACCACATTGGCCACATAAGGTTGAGCGCTGGGTCATAATGCCTGTCCCCACCGGTTAAACCGCTTAATACTCGGGGATGAGGTCACATGTGGCGCCACGGGTCTGAGGGCTAGGTCAACGACTCGCCCTACCTGTCGGGCCCCCATTCTCTTGGCATGCGGTCACATTCATGGTCCATAGGACCTGGGGTTGGCATCCTCACATTAGCACCTTCTACAAGCTTCCATATTCCACCACTGTGGTCACATAAGGGCCATATGGCCTGGGCTAGGGCCTGGCCTTCGCGCTCTCTACCGAGCTCCTCAACACTCTAGGATGCGGTCACATTGTAATGCCCATGACTATGGGCTAGTCTCGATACTTAGCGCCTTCGACTGTTCCACTCCGGATATGCATGTGGTCTGGTGCTATGGGTTATCAGAGGTGTCAAAACTATGGGTCGAGGCTAAGCCCGCGCCCTTGGCTCCCTCGCCTGTGGCCCTGTGAGTGTAGGGTGACCAGGGACTAGGGCTTAACCCTGTCCCCATTCCCCAAATACAAAACACATTGAATTTAAATATATTTGCACCACTATAGTTAATAAGAACTACCCGATGGTATGGAAGTAAGACGTTGTGTTGTTAGACCAGAGGTCTTGCATTTGATTCTTGTGAGGGAAGTTCGGCCCTGAACCAAAATTTTGACCAATATCGGGATGCCACGTGGTGACCTCCCATTGGGCCACATGGCTCACATTCATAGGTCCAACTCAAACTCAACCACCAATTGGATTTCAACCACGTGCGCCAAAACCAAAGAACCAAATCATGCCAAGTGTCAGCATCTGATTCTCTTGTAAATGTATGGTCACCCTGCTGACTCAGTAGTACGGTCAGGCTAGTCAACTGCCTAGTCAACAAGCCTACTCAAATTTTGTCTATTTGGGAAAACGATAAGAACGCGATATCATGGGCATATGATATCGGTTTGAGCGATTCGAGTTGCGTTTGATTCATATTTGCGAGCTCTTCGATTTGGCACTAGTTTCAAGAAGTTATGGGCACTTTCATTTTTGAGATTAAAATTGATCCCCTGATCATGAATTATTTTTATAATTTAATATATAAAATAGCTTTTTGAAAAATTATGTAAAATGATTCATATAATTATTAATTAGAACAAACTTTATATGCCTATATATGAGGGTTTGATGTAAAATTATTAATATAGGAATTTAAGAGGTGATTGTTTTCGTAAGATATAAAATATTTTTTTGAAAAATTATGTAAAAATTATTAAATATATAATTATATTTTTTTTTAAGGGTGGTTCAACAGACACTACATTGCTGCTATATCACAGGAAAATCCAGGTAGATCAATACGAAGGGATCTACCTGCTGGCCAAACTAGCAAGACCTAACCCTAAGGGTATCAAGGAGATTTGACCTTGTGACCTCGTGATAAGCGAGATACTTGCAACAGGAACTCAACCAACTGAGCTATCCCTTGGGGCTTTTTAATATATAATTATATATTATAGTTATTAATTAAAATAACTTTACGCCTTAAGGAATTTAAGAGGTGATTGTTTTTGGATATTTTTTGAATATAATTCACCGTTAATATTCAAGATATCTCCCCTCAGATATAAAGTTAAGTCATATTTTCAAGTGGATATATTAGTTGTTGTATCAGTCTATTCCCAAGAAGAAATATCTCATATTCTTAGATCAAATAACTCCAAGGTTGGTTACATGGCTAATTGGGGTCAAGGGTAAATCAAACTTTAGTGCAAGGATAAAAGGGAGTATATCCCCCTTTCTTAATTGTTAATCGAGAAACTAAGAAATGAAAGTGGAGGGATAATTCCTCATGGTTTAACATAACATTTTGATGCTTTGTAAATCTTTGGTTTTGTTAGGTCAACATTTGTGAATGCACAAGGGGAATAATGTAGATATCATAGCATTTTGTTCAAAAGCTTCGAGGTCCTAATTTTGTATATGATTGTAGATACACATTCCATTCCAACTATGTCCACTGGTCTCAACTTGCTTATGTAATCGTGTATGTAAATGTCAATATATTTTAATATAATAGCTATTCTCCATTATGATTTTAATATAAATATATTAAAAAAAGGCCTTGGAGTATACTCTAAACCTATTTTTCCTTGAGGTAAGGAAATAGGTTAATGGACAAAGATCTAGAGGCATTGGAAGGAGTGAAAACTTGTCACTTATGGACCACCAACTAATAATTCTAGATCACCCAGTTTACCTTGAATAATAATAATGAATCTAGATTCATGGATAACCAAAAGTAATCATCTACTATTAATTTTACAATTAATTATGATCATTTTCCAAACATATAAAAATAATAAAAAATCAAACATTACTGGAATCTTTCCGACGTCATCTTGATTTTGTTCCAAAGATCCAAAGGGGATTGTGGAAACCGACCATGTGACCACTTTAACTCTGTCAGCGTCAGGAACAAGGACAAAGTATGTAAGGGGCGATTAAGTGTGATAGATGTCTCTGCCACGTCAACAGACATGATGTCGATTACATACGTGGCACTTTACAATTGGCTTCTTTGTTATGCAACGATTGAGTGGATTTTAAAACCGTGGAAAGATTTGGTAAGCGCTGGTTACTTTGGATTCGGTGGAATAAGTTTATCGTTTATCCGGTCAATGCCACAGCTTATCCCACGTGCATTCGGATGTATAATGCAATCTATAATAATATTCTCTCAGATCGAACTCTCACGCTTAACCACGGATTGTTGCATAGTATCTAAAACTCTTTCCAAAAGAGAACTGAACTTGCGTTCTAACTCCAATAATTCTCCAAACATGAAACTTATAGTCCAATCGTAAAAGACATTGAGAATCTAATGGCAACATGAAAATAGCTTAAAAAAAAAAGATTTTTGTTATTTAAGAAAAGATAACTACAAGAAAGTATCTTTTTCTTTCCTTTGAATTGTACCTTTATCAAGATTTTTTTATCCACTAGTTTCAAATAATCCTAAGAATATTCAAATAATCAATATTTCGATATTGAAGAATAAAACAAAAGAAATTTTCAATGACATTTCAATAAGATTCCGTTCACATTTTCAAACATAGTGTAAAGGACATCTTCCAAGAGAATTAAGGTTTCTTTTTTGTTCCCAAGTAAATAAAAGTCACAGTGTTAGAAAAACCATATAGCTTTAATCGTTTTTTTACTATGTCAAGTGTGGTGTGCATTCACCATTCTCTAATAAGTTAACAAAATGGGACCGTGGCTTAACATCATATAGAAAAGGTGGTAGGTCATTGTGCATTAATACATCTCTCAAAGATAATGAAGTAACAACTCCCATATGGGCCACAATGCTCAAGGAAATGAGGCTCGAAATTTGAAAGCGAAAAGGAGTGGATGAGGGGTGGTGTTGTCATGCATGAACTTGAATAGGAGCCACACACATCTAAAAGAAGCAATCTCGAATTTGTAACACTTCCAAACATATAGTACAATTCTCTATTATGTGAATCCCTGAAATTGAGCATAGGAAACACCATCTAGTCAAGCACTCAATAAATAAAATCACCTCTAGATGTGAGGTCAAATACCAAGGATGAAATTCAAACTATAATGCAAACATGTGAGAGACAAAACTAGAAGGAAAAATTTACTCATATTTCAACTATGAAAGTCCACTATTAGATGTAACGTAGAACACTAATTATGAAAATCCACTATTGAATATGAGGTTGATCAACAATGATGGAAGTGATTACAAAGGTACCATAAGTCCTTTGTATCAAATTCCTATTGAATGATGCATTATAGTTGATGAGGGAAGATCCATTAGGATGAAAGCAATGGTTAATCATTTTAACCAATATAACATACGAATATTACTAGTAAAGGATTAGGAATTAAAATAAGCACATGTTGGGAGTCTTATTAATCTAAAAGTTCTTGGTCCATTACTGGTGAGATAGATCATGATGTCTAACTGGTACTCTAATTGTCACAAAAAAGGTACAGGGTTGGTTGTATTGTATACCATTTTTTTTGAAAATGTATTGAAGCCAAATGTCTTCAATGGCTACATTGACAGCTCCAAGATATTAAATATATCTAGTAACTTGACCAATGGTTAACTACTTCTTATTCAACCGACCAAGACCCACTCTCAGCTGGTGATCTGACGCACAAGAGCTTTAGGTATTGCCTCCTTTGTTCTCTTCCGACAACTCCCCTCTGAGCGTCGAGGTGTTCGGTTGTTTGGGCTTATCCCTCACCTCTCCTTCTTCCATGGAGGAGCTAGATGATGGCCCTGAGGCCCCTTCCTTTCGTGACATGGTTACTGGTAGACAATAGGATCAGAAGTCTTCTTTTTTCACCAAGATAACTTCATGCACAACCTTTCACTCCTTTAGAACAAGCCCTGAAGAAAGGGTTAAATGGAAGGAGAAAGGGAAAAATGTAGAAGCTCAAACAACCACATACACCACCTTTGCAAATGCTTCAGCAATGTTGGAGGTAGAAACCACAGAGGAATAGCTGTAAAAGGAAAGAAAAAAACTAAGAAGCAACTGTAACCCAAAAGCAAAAAAAATTTCGGAGTTGGAAATGCAAGACCCGAGGATAGCTTTTTACAAAGACTATACACAAGAACATGCAGTGATATGCAAATTCATGGGCATCTGGCCCACAGAGAGAGCACTAAATTGGTAGATCCAATCCAAATGGAAACCAAAGGGAGAAATCAGACTACAACTAGGTTCAAAGGGTTCTTTACAGTCATATTCGATCTCTTAGATGACATAGACAAGATATTTGAGGGAGGACCTACTTCTTCAACTCTGTAGGATTGTATATGAGATTCTGGAAAGAAAAATTCACTCCTGAGAA
>APFE031486769.1:0-22117 GCA_000404065.3 Pinus taeda
TAATGTCATGAAATTATTAGTGGCACAATTTTCAAATGTAGATTGAGTCATCATTGTTATCATTGTTATTCAAGAAAAACCACTCTACTCATTATTGTCATTGAAAAAAACACTCTACTTATAATTACTTTGCTAGTGATCCTTAAAGAGGAAGGTTTTCACTAGTGCTCATATGCTAATGATCCTTAAAGGGGAAGGTTTTCACTAGTGCTCATATGCTAATGATCCTTAAGGGGGGAGACTTCTGAATCTTTCTTTATGATAAGTGAAATGGAGAATACTCTGCAATATGGAAAACATTGCATTTGATATCTAGCATGTGAATCATGGTAAGTGATTTTCAACATTTTTTTTCTCAGGGATAAGTTAAAATTTTGTATTTTTAAATGATATATAATAGTATTTTTTTAATTAAACAATATAAAATTTATCGTAATGTCATGAAATTATTAGTGGCACAATTTTCAAATGTAGATTGAGTCATCATTGTTATTCAAGAAAAACCACTCTACTCATTATTGTCATTGAAAAAAAACACTCTACTTATAATTACTTTGCTAGTGATCCTTAAAGAGGAAGGTTTTCACTAGTGCTCATATGTTAATGATCCTTAAAGGGGAAGGTTTTCACTAGTGCTCATATGCTAATGATCCTTAAGGGGGGAGACTTTCATTCATACCCATATGCCTTTGGGTCTTAGTTGTTAACATGTTTCCTTAGATCTAAGGAAAATGGGCTCTTACCCAAGCATAAACAATTTTAGGGCATAGTCTTGGCCCAATTAAAATAGGGTTCTAAAAAATTTAATTTAATTAATAATAATATTTAGGTGAATGGTAAGGATTCAATTTTTACATAATATTTTAAAATATTTTTAGTAGTATTTACAAGATATTGAGATTTATCTTAAAAGTAGTTATTCTCTTTCTCCCTTTTAATTAAATTTATTAATTAAAAAAAATGTCACATGGAAAAATGTCATGTCACATGAAGTATGGTTTTTGGAGCATGTGGTATTGATAAGTCATGTTATTGGCCAAAGGTATTGTGTCAAACCTATTTACAAGTTAAGTATCTCCATTGTTAAGTAGAGCATATATATCTATACATATATATGTTTAAGTCATATATTATTTTTCTATGATTAATGAGAATAATAATTTAAAATAAAGTTATAATTTAGTTAATTTTTGTGATTTTTTTAATATTAGCAATATGAGATGTATCATGAAGTAAAGACAAATTAATGCAATACAAAGTAATGGAAATAATGATCCACCCCACTTGTGAGACAATGTTCACACTAAGTTTTTGTCCCTCACTCTCACATCATTTGATCAACATCCACTTACATATATAGGAATACATTATGGTTGAACAACTTGAACAAACTCCTAAAAATTAGGATTTGAAACCAAACTAGGACTTGCAATTTTAACTTCCCACCAAATAAAGATTTTCTCCAATATTTCCTCTAACACTCTCCCTTAATGGAGAAATGTGTTCTCTACAACACCTAATTGATTTCTAAATATTTCAAACTTTGTCTTGCCAAGAGGCTTTATGAAGATGGTCATCACATTTTCATTTGTATTACAATAAATTATATCAAACTCCTTTGATTGTGTCTTCTCCCTGACAAAATAATGTTGGGTCTAAATGTGCTTTGATATGACATGATACATAGGAGTGTTGGCTAGTTTAATGGAGTTGTGATTATAACATTTGATATCCAATGATATATTTTTTCTTCTCCCACATCTTCAAGAATCTGCCTCGACGATAATGCCTCACAATTAGCATTGGACAAGGATTTGTGCTTAGGTTTAGTTGATGACGAAGAGACAATTGGTTGTTTGTTGCTACTTCATGACAAGATCCTAAATCCAAGGCTAAATGTATATCTTGTGGTTTCCTTTTTGATCATCAAGATTTGTAGCCCATTCTAAATCAAAATAACTTGCCAACTCAACATCAAATTCATCAATATATTTAATACCAAAATTAGGAGTCCCTTTCAGAGTTCAAAGGACTCTTTCACTTATTTTGAATGTCTTTCATGACGCTTGGCCATAAATTGACTAGGGATCCTAACTGAATATGCTATGTCCGAACTTGTTGTAATGAGATAATTTAGACTTCCTACCAATTGAATATACAATGTACCATCCACCTATTTTGTCCCATCATCATTGTAGAATATAGTATTATGTTCTAAAGGAAATGACACTACCTTACATTGATTGATTTTGAACCTTTAGTAGCTCCCTTGTATGTTTGTTTTGTGTGAACAATGTCTAACCAACTTCTTTCCATATCTCAATGCCTAAGAAATCATGCAATTCACCAAGATAATTCACCCCAAATACCTGAGACAATTATATTTTAATATCTTCAATAAACTTAGATGCATTTCTTGTTATAATTATATCATCAACAAACAAAGAAATTAAAGCAACATGCTCCTTTTGATTTGACTGGTTAGGATCACACTTACTTTTCATAAAACCTTTTTGAATAAAGAAAGGGTTAGTCTTTACATACCAAGATCTTGATGTCTATTTTAGTCCATATAAAGATTTCTTAAATTTGCAAACAAGATGCACTTGATCTTTCTTTACAAATTTTTCTAACTGAACAAAATATACTTCTTCTTTTAATTCCCCATTCAAAAAAGCATACTTGAAATCAAACTGATGTTGTTTCCATTTATGTTTTGAGGTTGATGCAATCATTAATCTAATTATGTTTAGCTCAACTATAGGTGCAAAAGTGTCTTAATAATCAATTCCCTCTTTTTGTGAATAACTTTTGCAACCAATTTAGCTTTGTTTTATCTATACCACCAACAACATTAAATTTGGGTTTAAACAATCATTTATATCTTATGGGAACTTTATTATTAGGATTTTTTGTTAATTCCCATGTAACATTTTCTATTATGGACTGATCTAGTGCTAAAAAATATGCTCAAAAATGAAATTTGCCAGATTGATGCGAAACCTGAATGACCGCATAGATCTCGTCTTTCTGAATCCGGCGCAACTCGTTTTGCAAAAAAAAGACATCGTATGCTCTCAAAAATGAGTTCTGATAAAATAAAATTGTGCGAGACTGCCCAGTCAGTAGTCTGTACTACTGATGTGGCATGTTGATTGTACAAGGTTGAATCTGCTTCAAGAGATAATCACTACGTGACAAGTGTCGAATCTTCATTGGTGTTGGGTTGGCGATTTCGTATTGGGTGATGGTGTTGGTTATGTGGACCAACTAGAGGCTACCATGTGGCAACTCAGTGGCCACAAAAAATTGTTTGAAGTCCATACTGCACTTTGTGGGAATCGAATCGTGAACCTATCTCCAACAAATTACTGCCATTACTATTGGGTTATGGGTGGGCCTTTTTTATAGGGCCTACAATATATGTATTTAAACATTAAAGGGGGGAGGTAATGAAAAAGGGTCGAGGGCTAGCTTCAGCCCTAGTCACTGCATCCACACAGACCAGGGGCAGGACCAGGGGCCAGGGCTTAGCCCAGGCCCCCCCAACCTTAAAACATACCCATGCGACCATAGCACCGAGACCAAGGGTTGATACAAAGGGCAGCTAGACTACAGGGGTCAACCCCAGGTCATATGGAGTGCCCATGTGACCACTAGTGTGCACAAGAGCTAATGGAGAAATTAACGGTCCCATAATTTGCACCAGTGGTTCATTGATTTGTCACTTCGTTAGCAAAAAATGGGGCAAAATGGTAGTAAAATTGGATGGAATTGGCGAATGTGTCGGTCGAGTAGCAGCAAAACTTTGGAAGCTCATAACTTTCTCCTTTTTTGGTCTTTTTGGGAGCAGAAAGAGGCTAGACAGGGGTTTTTGATAGCTCATAAGTTGTTGGAGCAGGTTTTGTATCCATTTGAGCATTGTAACTCATTGTAATCACCATGTTTTTAGCATAATGAAAGAGGGCCAAGCATTGGAAGTTGGACCAGGAGATGTAACCCAGGAGGGGTGAACTCCTTCATCACTTGCTATTTTGTGGTTACTGTTATGGCTTTATTCTCTACGATTTTCTGCAATTTATGAGTTAAATTAATGTTTAAATGTGTTACAGAATTTAACTTAAGCACCATAAAAACTCATTTCAATCACTTGCAATTTACATAATCCTCAAGCAATTTCATATACAGATCAAGTTTGGTATTATAGCATAGGTTTTCTTTGATGTTGAGAATATCTAGTTTGATTGCAAGTGTTTCTGATGCTTACAAGGTTGAAGCTCAAAAGAGGAGAAGGAAATCTTGTGGTTGCAGGTTCTCAATTTGGGACAAGGACAAGAAGAGCACATTTGCCACAATCTCCACCACAATGTTCACATCAAGTTGTTCCTGAAGCTTTAGTAAGCATGTCCCATGAAGAAGGAACTCATAATATGTCAGACAATGAAAATGCTTTCAGAAAAGCATTCTTTGACATGACTGAGATGGTGAAAGTTCTCTATGAAGAGAGAAATTCCAGATTGCAGGGTGAGAGTTCCAAGCCTTCAAAAGGAGAGGGTTCTTCTGGAGGAAAAGGAGGAGATGATGACAAGCCTTCAAAAGAAAATGGTGACAAACCACCATCTTCTCCACCATCATCCTCGCCCCCATCCTCACCTTCATCTTCTTCCTCTTCCACAATAACCTTTACACATACACCTCCACATACTCCAAATGGTCATGGTAAAACTCCCTTATTAAAACTTGATATTATATTTGATTTCCCTATGTATGATGGCGAAGTGAAGGATGAAATACTTGATAATTGGGTTCATTAACTTGAAGTATACTGCAAAATTCAAAACATCAAGGATGATGAAACAAAGATTCAATTGGCTTCATTAAGGTTGGAAAGTGTTGCTTTTACTTGGTGGGAAGCCAAAACAATAGAGGAAATGAAAAAGTATGGTAAGGTCTCAACCTCTTGGATAGATTTTATTGTTGCACTTAGAACACAATTGTATCCTTTAGCTTATATCCACAAAGAAATTATGAATTGGCAAAATTTTAGACAAGTAAAACGACAAAGTGTTCAAAATTATACTCAAGAGTTTAGGAGAAGAGCACTAGTATTGGTTGTAAATTTGTCATCTCAAGACACTTTGTTGAAATTTATTGGAGGTTTACATAGCTACCTTCGGCATACTATTCTCATGTTCAATCCCACAAGCTTAGATGAGGTTTGCGTTCAAGACACACATCCAGAAGCAAGAGGGAAACATAGTTCACATGAGAAAAGTGAAAGTTCCCTTGAGTATGGAGAAAAGGGAAAGGGTAAGTTTAAGGGAAAAGGGAAAAAGAATGCTTCTATTAAAATGGAAAAAGAAAAACTCACATGCAAAAATTGTTTGAAAAATGGCCATGATGAAGACCATTGTTGGAAACTCCATCCAGAGTTGAAACCCAACAAACTTAAAAAAAAGAGAAGGAGAAAATAGCTACAATTATAGAACATGATTTAGGTTTAGACTCAAGAGATGAAACCAAGATTACAATGATGGATTTGAAAGGTAAGAACATAAAAAGCACTAGTTATTCAAGTTGTTCCAATGATACTCAAGATGATGAAACAAGAATTGAACTTTTCCATATTAGAGTTGTTTCAAAGCATACCAATATAGACACAATATTTGATAGTGGTTCTCAAGCAAATTTGATTTCTGAAGGCTTAGTCAAGAAGTTAAATCTAGAGACCATTCCACATCCAAGACCTTATACTTTAGGCTAGATATGTAAGAATAGAAATTTGTAGGTAACAAGGAAGTGCATCCTTAGATTTGTAATTATTGCAAACTTTCTTGACGAAGTTGAACTTGACATAGTTCCACTTGAGATTTTTGGTATAGTTTTGGGAAGCCCATACCATTATGACAGGAGAGAAATATTTCATCGCCATGAGAATAAGTACCACTCATTCAAGAATGGAAATGAGTACATACAGCGCATAGAAAGAAGATGAGTTTGTCTCTTATGCATGTTGGACACATGAAGAGAATTATGAATGCAAGTCAAAATTTTGCTTTGTTAATGTTCAAGCATAAAGATGTTGTGAATGATGCCTTTCAAGGAGATGCATCCAATGAAAAATTTGATTTCATTAAGATTTCTAATGGTTGTGATAAGTTGTTTCAGGGTTCTAACATGTTGCCTTCTAAAAGAGGTAAACAAGATGAGAAAATATTGCAGCAACATACATCATTGTTGAACAATGATGGGAACAATATGTCGATGTTAAAGGGTGAAAAAATCAAAGATAAAGCACCAAAGAAAAAATACAAAGAAGGAATAGGTTCCAAAAGTTCTTCTTGGGGGTTTCAAAATGGTACATGGAAATGGTGAACACACTTGGTCAAGAGTCAAGCCAAGTATAGGGCAAGACAAGCTAAACATCATCATGTCGACAATGTTCGAGGTGAGAAGGATTTCAAGTTGTTTAAGTTTCCTATGATTGATGAATGAGGAAGGAATATGTTTGTTTCTTCAAGGAAAGTTTTTTTTCTACAAATTCTGGGAAATTGCAGTAATATGGTATCTACAACAGCAAGATCAGTCTTCAGAATCAAGGAAAAATATCAGTTTTCATGAAAATCTCAAATTGTTGAATTGAGGAAAATTCCAATGGATTGAGACTAGAAGGGTGAGGGGGTTGTAGCCTCATCCAAATGTTTAGTAATGAAAGAGATTTTGGGGTCCAAAAGCTTCCAGTGGGAAGGAGTGATCTGGTGCTCAAAAATTATGCTCAAAAATGGAAGTTGTCAGATTGATACGAAACCTGAATGACCACATATATCTTGTCTTCATGAATTTGGTGCAACTCATTTTGCAAAAAACGGACATCGTATGCTCCCGAAAATGAGTTCTGATCGATTTGGAAAACAGGGAAAATTTTGTGCAGGACTTCCCAGTCAGCAGTTTGTACTACTGACGTGGCATGCTGACTGGGACTGCTGACTATGTAAGGTTGATTGGGCTTCAAGAGCCAATCACTGCGTGACACATATCAATTCTTCATTGGTGTTATGTTGGCGATTTCATATTGGGTGATGGTGTTGGTTATGTGGACCAACCGAAGGTTGCCACGTGGCACCTTGATGGCCACAAAAAATTGTTTGAAGTCAAAACTACATTATGTGGGAATCCAACCGTGAACCTATCTCAAACAAACTATTGCCATTACCATTGGGTTATGGTGGGCCTTGTTTATAGGGCCCACGATATATGTATGTAAACATTAATGGGGTGGAGGTAATGAAAAAGAGTTGAGGACTAGCCCTAGTCATGGTCACTACGCCCACACGGACCAGGGGTAGGACCTGGGCCCAGATCTTATTCTCACCCCCCCAACCTTAAAAAGTACCCATGTGACCATACGACTGAGACCAAGGGTTGATACAAAGGGGAGCTAGACTGCAGGGGCTAGCTCAAGGTCATATCGAGCACCCATGTGACCACTGGCGTGCATAAGAGTTAATGGAGAAATTAACGGTCCCACAATTTGCATCGATAGTTCACCGATTTCTCACTCTGTTAGTGAAAATTGGGGTGAAATTGTAGGACAGTTGGCTGGACTTGGCGAATTTGTGGGTTGAGTAGCAACAAAACTTAGGAAGCTCATAACTTTCTCAGTTTTTGGCCTTTTTGAGAGTAGATAGAGGCTAGACAGGGGTATTTGATAGCTCTAAAGCTGTTGGAGCAGGTTTTGAAGCCATTTGAGTACTGTAACTCATTGTAATCACATTTTTTTTTTAGCATAATGAAAGAGGACCAAGCATTGGAAGCTGGACCAGGAGACGTAGCCTAGAAGGGGTGAACTCCTTCATCACTTGTTGTTTTGTGGTTACTGTTATGGCTTTATTCTCTGTAGTTTTCTGCAATTTATGAGTTAAATTCATTTTTAAATGTGTTAAATAATTTAACTTAAGAACCATAAAAACTCATTTCAATCTCTTGCAATTTACATAATCCTCAATCAGTTTCATATACAGATCATGGACTTATACTCTTCCTTCATTGCATTTCTTCCTCCTTTATGCTCTTTAGCTTGTTCAAAATTGAAAGGTTCTATGACATTCTTTACTTCAATCATCGAGGCATAGTCTTTATACCTTATTAGTAGTTGAGTTTGACATGATGAACTCCTTGGTACTTCACTGTTGTCACCTCTTATTTTTTATGGTGAATCTTCTCCTCATGGTGTTCTTTCCCTGCTTAAAATGTCCATGCCATTAGATTCTTCCTCTTGTTTATGTTCATGTTTAGCATGATTCGAGTGGATGTGGGTGGCCACTTGCCTATTCCACTTGGACCCCCACCACTGTCCCTTTCAGTATTTCAGTTTCCTTAATTGTAGCACAATTTACTATTTTTGGCAGTTTTTCAGGTCCTGAACTTCCGAAGCCGTTTTGAGGCTGTAAACAACATTTTTTGGGAAAACGGGGCCAATACAAGTAATAGATTGGTATTGGTTGATCGAAAGTTATAGTCCTTAGATATATATTTCTAACAAAGTATTGTGCGCATCAAAGTAAGATTGTATGCCAAAGTTACGACCCCGGGAAGTTGATGTACCAATTTACCCAAACAGAGCCCATAATTTTGGCGCTTCATCTCCTAGGGTTAGGTTTCTGGATGTTTAGGGTTTTCCATTATTTCTCAATAACAAATGGGCCTCAGAGCCTCATTGGAACATAGTTAAAAATCATGTAGCCGCCACATCTCTTCTCTGAGATAAGCTACCATCACCCGAGCTAGTCTTATTTCCATTTTGTTTGTAAGCATATTTCAATATTTTATATTAATGAAATGAAGTGTTATTTCTGCTTCATCTTGGTGTTTATGGTTATATCTATAATTTTTTGTGTCCCTGTTTAAAGTCAAATTAGTGGTATTAGAGTGGTCTGCTCTTTCTTTGTTTTTATTTGCATGTCCCCAATGAGGTCGGGATATAAGGAGTTAGGGCTTGAACTGGTCGAACCTTTCCAAGACTAGCCTTTCACAAATCCCAACTACCTCCCATGGTAGAAGAAAATAAATACGACAAGGCAGGAGATCCTATCAAAATATTGCTTGAAGAAGCCCTTGAGTGACAAAGGAATGTGATGATGGACAACCTTTCCCAGATCCTTTAATAGCTACCTAGGGGCGACGCATCTACTTCCACACCCTTTAAGGTAAAAGTTAACTTTGACATTCCCATATTTGAGGATCAGATAGATGCGGATGTCGTAGATAAATGGTTAAATCTACTAGAAGGATATTTTCATGTTCATGATTTTTCTAGCCAGGAAAGGATTACTTTTGCTCTTTTCAAAGCTGCCCCCCATGTCAAGGACTGGTGGGAAACCTATTGCGAATAGAAGGATGAAAGTATGCCCTCACTATTTTTAGTCGCATCCACTTGGGATTCGTTATGGGACACCATTAGGGAGCAGTACTACCCTGTCACGAGCTACGAGGATAAAAACATAAAGTACACCACATTGCCATAGGGAAGGGACCAAGATGTGTTGGAGTTTACTAATGTTTTTCATACCCTTCACACGAAGTTGGGTATCAAGGATTCTGAGAAACATTTGGTACTCAAGTATCGCGACTGCCTACATAGGTACATCCAGGATGAGATGGAGTTCCTCGACATCTCCTCGCTTGACAAGGCATACCGATACATTGTCAAGAGTGAGCAGAAGCTTAAACAAAAAAAACGATACTGTAGATCTACGAATCTTAAGCAAAGGAAAGGCGCCCTCAAACCATAGATAAAAGGGAAAATCCAAGGGAGGGCAACACAAGATAACCTGTTGAAGCCACAAGAAAAGTAAAACACCGCGAAGACAAATAAGGACATGGGAAAGTGGCTTGAGTTCCATAAGAGCTCCACCCACAATGCAAGTGAGTGTCGGGCTAAGTAGTCACTGGTGGCCGAGCTGAAGGCTTCTAAGTCCGACGCATGTTCTGACTCTGAGTAAGAACTCGATAAGGGGAATGCCAAATGGAAGAAGATAATTGATGCGACACCCAGTTCCATGATGGCCACCACCAAGATCCAGAAGATTGAGCCTCAAGATCCAGAAGAGGGGGAGCGCATATTCCACTCACAGATGTGGGTGAAGGGTTCTCTACTGCAGTTCATTGTCAACAGCAGGATCCAAAAGAACCTCATTTCAACAAAGGTTGTGAAGTGGTTGGGCCTACCGACTACACCACACCCACAACCTTACAACATCGGGTGGCTTCACTAAGGATGGGATCTCCGAGTTAGCTAACATTGTCGCCTTCCCTACAACATCAAGCCCTTCGCAGATGAGGTATTATGTGATGTTTCTCCTCTTGACATTTGTGATGTATTATTAGGAAAACCATACTTGTGGAAGTGACATGTTGTATACGAGTCAAGACCTCTCTCTATTATTATTTCTTTCGGTAATACATTATACAAGATACCGAAGGTAGCTCCACCTACTGTCATCTCTTTGATCATTGCAAAGCAATGCAGTAAGGTCATTTCACAAACCAAGAAATTTGTTTCCTTTCTGATTCACTCTCAAAGTAAGGGGAAGATCATAGTCACATCCATAGCCCCTAGGAAGGGTTCCTCCATGCAGTAGAAGTAGGTGGATATGGTCGACATCTTCTCCTCACCCACAGGGGAACCTTTACACTATCAAGTCAAGCATTCATTCGATCCGACTCCCAGAACACCTATACCCAATAGGCTAATATATCACCACTCCATTATGGAAAATAACAAGTGCAAGAAGCAACATGATCAACATCAGATGCCATGAAAGTTTCACATTTGTGACAAAGTTTGGTTGCATTTACAGAAAAAACACCTTACCAAAGTCCATCAGAAGGTCAAACCACTATGATATGGTCATTACATTATTACCAAGTTGTGGGAGACAATGATTTTGAGCGCAACATTCCCCCATTCCTTTTCTTGCACCCAGTGTTCAATGTGGACCACCTTCGACCATGCTTCCCACCATTATCGGACACATCAACCATTATAGAACAACTCACACCAGCAGAAGTTTCCCCATCTCATGGAGGAACTCAATGCAATGGGGACCATTGCTTCCTAATGGGGGAGGATTGATCCTAGTGGATGTGGGTGGCCACCTGCCTATTCCACTTGGATCCCCACCATTGTCCCTTTCAATATTTCAGTTTCCTTAATTGTAGCACAATTTACTATTTTTGGTAGTTTTTCGGGTCCTCATCTTCCGGAGCAGTTTTGAGGCCCTAAATGACATTTTTTGGGAAAATTAGGGCAATGAGAAGCTATTAACTAGTGTTGATTGGTCAGAAGTTGTATTCCTCAGATAGTTCTTTCTAACGAGGTATTGTGCACATCAAACGAAGATCATATGCCAAAGTTATGACCCTGGGAAGTTGATGTACCATTTTACCCAAATAGGGCCCATAGTTTTGGCACTTCATCTCCTAGGGTTAGCATTTTAGATGTTTAGGGTTTTCCATTGTTTCTCAATAATAAATAGGCTGATGAGCCTCATTGGAACATAGTTTAGAGGCGTGTAGTTGCCACATCTCTTCTTAGAGATAAGATGTCCCGAGCTAGTCTTATTTCCATTCTATTTGTAAGCATATTTCAGTATTTGATATTAATGAAATGGAGTGTTATTTCTGCTGCATCTTTGTATTTATGGTTATATCTGTAATTTGTTGCATTCCTGTTTAAATTCGGATCATAGCATCAACTAATATTTTGACACTATCATCATAAAGATAAGGAATATTCCATGCTTCATTATTTCCCACCTTATGTCCTTGATCTGCATTGTCATGAAATAACACCTCTACTTGAAAAAAATTTATGTGTGCAAGCATTAAATGTCTTATATGCTTTGTGATTAGAACAATAACTAATAAAAATGCACGTGATTTCCTGTGTATCAAATTTTCTCTTATCTTCTTTGAAAACATGAGAAAACGATTTTCTTGTAAATATTCTTAAATGACTTACTATTGGTTTATAACCATGAAGGGCTTAAAAAGGAGTTATATGGTCTAAACTTCTAGTTGAACTTCTATTTTTCAAATAAACATTAGTACTAATAGCTTCAACCCAAAATTTATTCGTAATATTTTACCTTTTATCATGCTTCATGCACATTCCACTAAGGTTTTATTCTTTCCCTTAGTGACTCCATTATACTGTGGAGTATATGGCACCATATACTATTGCACAATTCCATGGGATTTGCAATACTTGGTGAATGCACCTAGTGTATATTCTTCCTCTTGATTTGATTGAAGGATCTTGGTGTATTTACCTGTTTGTTTCTCGGCCATATTTTCAAATTCTTTAAAGTATTCAAATACATTATTTTTCTTTCTCTTAAAATAAATCCATTTTGTGCAATCACCAATATAAAAAAACAAGTATGCTTGTCCAAGTGATCTAACCTGCATATGATCAAATGTCTCTTTTTATTTTACCTATATGAGTAAGGAATTCTTCCATATGAAACTTTCCTAATGCACACCCTTCACATCTAGTATGTTCAGTTTTAAGCAATGAAAGTACCTCCAACATTCCTTGTTTTTGAAGTAGCAACAAATCGTTATAGTTAAGGTGACCATAACTTTAGTGCCATAAAATTTCTATTGTCATGGTTGTAGATGCCAACACTTGATCTCTCTTGCTTGCTACATCAAACTTGTATAAACCTCCAACTCTCAATCTTGTTGCAATAATCTTGTAATGATCTTACATATCTTTTAGCAACATTGTGACTTTACAAATTATAATTTTGAATCTCTTTCTATTATGGTAAAAATTGAGATTAAGTTCTTCTTTATACTAAAAACATACATCAGATGTTATTTTTTTTTTACCACAACCATTTGGTAATGTTACAGATACATCATTATATCCTTTAATTTGATGTGAGAAATCCTAAAGATATATATTAACGCCATTATTTATTTCAAGAAAAAATTCAAACCATTTCTTATTATGAGACATATAAATGGAGGCACCAAAATCAATAAACCATTCATTTGAGTCATATGTTTATGTGGATAGGGAAACATCTAAAATAAATAATTTGAGATTATTGAAGTCATCATCATTCATTGTTTCTCCTCTATCAACAAAATGATCAATATGTCTTATATTTCTATGTTTAGACTCATGATAGTTACTTTTAAAGCAATCTCTAGAATAGTGTCCAAACTTGCCACAGCAAGAACATGCATAATTATTTTTAACATTAGCATAAAAAATTGGTGGTGTCATACCTTGAATATGTAACTTTGCATATGGTGACTTACTTCACTTAGTTCTTTCCCATGGCTTTCCTCTAGAAGATTGTTTCCATTTTTCTCTCAATGCCAAGTTTGAGTTCTAAGACCTACAATTAAGATTTTTCCTTCATTCTTCCTCTTGTCCAAGAATACAAGTGAGTTCATTAAATGTAGGAGATGTTTCTCGAGTTGTAAGACCTATAATAAACATCTGATATTATTCTAATATACCATTCAACATTATATTTTACCAGATCTATGCTTAAGATCTTTTTGTTAATATCACCTAATTTTTCTTTCAAATTTTTAATTCTAGAAACATCACATTCTTCTCCATTTTCATTTAAAGAAATTTACTTTTTAAGAACAAAACTTGGTATGTATTAGTTTTTTTGTACAAACCTTTAAGGGTATTACAGGTCTCCTTGGACATATTATAGTCTCTGATATGTGAAATAATATTCCCTTCATGGATATTCTGACAAGCACTTTGTTTTTCTCTCACGACTCTCCCAATCCTAAATTTAGTTTGTGGGGGTTACAAGCTTTTCTTCATATCCATATACAATGGGTCAAACATTTTTCCCTTCCAAAAAGGTCTAAATCTTGAACTTCCAATTCACATAATTTGACCCATATAACTTGTTTAGCTCGTTTAAATAATATTTTGTGAGAGGATTATCCACTTTGGAAAAAAATATATTCCCCAACTTCAATCAATCAACAAAATTTTCCAGACTACCTCCTCAACCCTTGGCTATTGGTAATATGCTCCACCACACTATCTAGCCACAACCTCCATGAGTGTGATTGTCCTCTAGCAACATGTCAACAAATTTCATGTTGTCAATGATTAATTTAACAGTTCATACTTCGTGCTCTATCCCAATGCTTCAACAATTATGTCTTTAAAATCTCTTGTCGTAGGTCTTGACTACTCTCAACACTACACAAGTTAGCTCAAAAATGAAAAACACATTCTCTACATAGTGTGTATCAACTCAATGATGCACTGCTCACTAGTTCACATTACTCACGATTTCTTAGTCTTCTCAACACTACATGCACACTATGTAAATATGTCACAATTCAGCTCTTGTTTACTCACTTAGCCTACATCTTCAGACCCACATAACTCAGCAAGGCAATGTCTCTTCCCATAGTGAGGCTCTCCTTTGCAGATCAATAAATGTAGCCACTCAAAGCCATACATTGTTCACTCTATTGTACATGGATTTGCACACAAAAAACACACCAATGAGGAAGATAATTGGGATATTGGAAAGCAAAAATATGTTGCAAAGGAAGGAGATAAGAAAATACTACCATGTCATGTATAAGGAAGACCTATGTGAGCAGTTGGAAAAGGAGCTTCATGGAACATTATATAACATCTTTTGTCTCATGGATGCACAACTAGTTGAGTGAGATGCACCACATCAACTCTTTGTTTATACATGCAACACCAAACTTGCTAATAGTCAATCTCTCCAAGCCTCTCAACGAAGCTTTGATACCAAGACAAATTATGTTATGAAACCAGCTCAAGAAAAGATAGAAAAGATAGATCAACGCCTTAAAATTCAGCCTCTTCGAGGGGGCAACCTCCTTTACATTACATAAATGAACAATTCTTCAATGATTCAAATGACAACCTCCTTTCTATATATAGGAGTCTAAGGAGTCACAATATAACCCAGCCGACCTAACAATAATAATATAAAGCCACAAAAATAACAATAGAGGGATTCTATGGGGCACAATAATAACAATATGGGGGAAATAGGGGCACAACAATATTAATAAGGGGTATAACTGCAATAGTAATGGGGTAATCACTAGTATTATAGGGACCCAACAAATTAATGTAAGACAAAGCAATGGAAATAGTGATACAACTCACAATTGAGACAATGCTCACACTGAGAGGCTACCTCTCACTCTAACATCATTTGATCAACATCCACTTACATATATAGAAATACATTATGGTTCGACTACTTGAACAAACTCTTTAAAAATAAAATTTGAACCCTAATTAAGACTTGCAATCATAATGACAACCAAATAGAGAATTTCTCTATTTTTTTTCTCTAATAGTAAGTGTTTTAATGATTATCATAGATTGATGCCTATTATAATTTAACAACCATTTAATTTATATAATTACACTAAATAATATTCAACATTCATATTTTTTTTTTTAACCAATCGAAATTTTATATTTAAATAATCTAAATTATTTTAATTTAAGATAACTCAATATTTTAAAAACAATATTCCCATCCAATAAATATAATTTTTACAATCAAATTTAACGCCATTTTCCTTGAAACAACTAAAGAATTTGAATGTTGTATATTTTGAGCTAATAAACATTACCTAGTCAATCATGGAAAGTCTAGTTTGAAGGGTTATTCTATAGTTATTCTATTGGAAAATGTTTACATTCATTTTAGCATGCTATACTTTTACGTTGATGGAATATAGTTATTTCATATATATAAGTAAAAACTATTATAGTTTAATAGCTAATAAAAAATGAGAATAATTAACATCAATGTTATTTGTCAATATTTACTTATTATTACTACTTTAAAGACAAATATAGTTGTGATTCATTAGAGTAAACTCACTTTTTTTTTAAGTATTAATATACTTTATTACTTTCAAACATTTTAATCTTACTTAAATTAAAATTATTTTTAATCTAAATAAATAATATAAATATGCCAAACTAATATTTTTATATGTACTACAATATTTAAATTTAATCAAGATTTATTTAAATATTATACATATTATTATTTATTTATATCCCATTTCATTTAGCTGGACTCATCAAAGGGGCTATTCTTCATCATAATATGATTGATGTATATCCACAAAACATGGGTCCTACTTGGGACAATGGCAGAACAAGAACTTTTTATCTTGCCAAACGGTTAGATCACTTTTTGATAAATAACAAACTTATGGACTGTATGGGTAGGCCATTATCTAATATTGTGAACTATTTTATATCTGATCATAGGCCCATCTCCTTACAGTGGGGAAAAAGGAAGTACAGAAAGGGTCTCCCATTTAAATTTAATAGAGTATGGCTGGAAGATGCAGAATTCAATGATCTAGTCAAAAATCCATGGTCTACATGCCTCCCTATGGAAGATTCTAACCCATCCCAAGCCCTTCTGGATAATCTACATGCTCTAAAGGTTAAGGTAAAATCATGGTAGGAAAATAAGAAAAAATCCAATAGGAAGGCCTTGAAAGAGATTCAAGAAGAATTGGATGTTTTTGCTGGGAAGTTGAAAGAAAGTAATATCTCTCTTCAGATCCAAAACTGTATAAAGGATTTGGAAAAAAAAGACACAATCTGCTAGCTATCGAAGAAGCATCATGGAGACTGAAGAGTAGAGCTTTATGGCTTAAGGAAAGAGATAGAAATACAAAATTCTATCATAGATTTGCAAATAATAGGAGGGAAACTAACTCAATTTGGGAAATTAAAATTGAAGGGGGTAAATTGCTACACTCCCAAGAGGAAATTTCAAAGGAGGTTGAGGTCCATTTTGAAAAGTCATATAAAAGGAATGAGAACTGCAGGATGGAGGACATCTTATGGGGAGTTGATCCCTTCCCTTCTATGTTTGATGAATAACAAAACAATGCTCTATTCCAGCCTATTTATGAAGATGAACTACTGACAGTTATGAAGACTTTCAAAAAAGACAAAAGTCCAGGTCCTGATGGGTGGGCTATTGAGTTTTTCATACATTTTTTTGATTTGATCAAGAAGGACCTTCTAGGAATGGTGGAGGAATTGAGACAGAAGGGTAGTATACATCAGCATATAACATCTACATTCATTGCTCTCATCCCTAAAAAGAAAAAAGCATCTTTTTTCTCGGATTTTAGACCAATTTCTCTCTATAACACGAATTACAAAATCATCTCAAATATTATAGCAAGTAGAATCCGAGGGACTTTGTCAAAATTCATATCCCAAGAACAGCATGGTTTTCTTCAGAACAGGAATATTATTGAGGCAGTGGCTAACACTTAGGAGAGCTTACACTGATTACACACTAAAGAGTTGGATGCAGCAATCCTCCAATTAGATCTAAAGAAAGCCTATGATAGCCTTGATTGAGGATTTCTTAGATGTATTTTATGCAAAATAGGACTAAACAATGTTTGCATGAATTGGATTATGGCTTGTGTAGAAAAAGTCAAATTTTTCGTCCTTATCAATGGTTTACCATCAAACTTTTTCTTGGCAGCTAGAGGACTCAGACAGGGATGCTCTCTATCCCCTCTTCTGTTCATTCTTGCTATGAACTCATTGAGTTTAAACATTAAAAGAGCTGTAATGGAAAAACAATGTAGGCCCATGATGATTTGTAGAGGAAATCACATATCCCATAGTTTTTTCGTGGACGATATCATGATTTTTGGAATGCTCTGCCGGGTTACATGGAAATGTATACATGACATACTAAAAAATTTCCAAAGAGCTTCTGGAATCCTAATAAATTAAGGAAAGTCTTTTTTCTATTTTGGTGAAGGAGATATGGATTCTATGGAATATCTGAGAGAATTGTTCAATATAGAAGTAAAACCCAAAGGAAGGAATGAAATATATGGGTTTTCATATTAAACCAGTGGGTTACACAAAAGCTGATTGGATGTAGATCATTGATTTCTTTTTTAGAAGAATAGCAGGGTGGGAGTACAAGTGTCTCTCTATGGCAGGTAGAGCGATACTGGTACAGTTTGTTCTGGCTCAAATGACAGTTTATTGGGCCCATCTTTTTATGTCCCCATAGACATCATTTTTATGCTAAATAGATTGAGGGCAAATTTTATATGGGGAGGTAGTAAAGAAAAAAAGAAAATATCATTTGACTAATCTCAGGAACATTACTATTCCAAAAGAACTGGGAGGTTGGGGAATCATGGACATAAGAAAATTTGGGAAGGCTCTACTATGTAAGTCTCTATGGAGAGGTATAAATGGGGGAAGTTTATGGAGCACATCCATAAGGAAGAAGTACATGGGAAACAAAAACTTACTATACTGGCACAGGAAAGGGACTATTGGATCCCCTCAAAGATCTGCTATATGGCTGAGTTTCTGGAAAATTGAGTATTTCTTCCTGCAAAACCTCTCTTGGAATCTTCATAATGGCAGGAATGTTTATATCGGGTATGATCATATAATGGGTATTGGGGAGAATTTCATTATACCACCAAACATCATAATGGCTCTTCATCAAAAGGGAATTTTCACATGGAGTCAAATCATAGCAGGGTGGCAGGGAGGCGCTCCTATTTGGAAGGCCCCACAGGAGTTGGGTCTAAAAGGAGACTTATCACAACAATGGAACAGTATAATGATGACTAAGAGAAACTCAGGTATATGCAGAACATAAGAAAATGATTCCCTTACTTGGAGGAGAAAAAGGGAAAGGGAAGAAGTTCAAGTAAAGAAAGTCTACTCAATTTTAACTAAAGGAAATCCTTCCCCTTTTCTGAATATTTTCCTGATGTCTCTGTGGAAAACTAGGGCTCCCTATAAAATGATTTATTTCTCCTGGCTAGTTTTTCACAATAAAAACTTTACTTGGGAGAATCTTCAAAAAAGAAACTAGACAGGACCTAGTATATGCCTAATGTACAAAGAGGAGGGAGAAAATAACTGTCACATGTTCCTAAATTGCAATTTCTCCTTTGGTCAGTTTGGAAGTGGAGGAATAAGTCATTATTCCAAGATAGGAAGGAAGATAAAAAGACTCTGTTTGAGAAGATAATTTATTTTCATAACTCTCTTCCAACTAAGATGATTCAACATAAAAACAAGAATTCCAAGGTTCAGAGCAGGGTCCAGATGAGTTTTCTGAGAGATTTTTTTAATGGGGAAACACAACATGGTATATGTGCTTGCAACATTCTCATATCAATGAACGAAGACCAACATTTCCATTTATTGGAATGGGGGTAAAGGTACAAACAACAAGGCTGAAGCTATGGCCCTTGCTGGACTCCTACATTTAAGCACCTTCCTTAATATTCAAAATCTTTAGATCTACGGTGACTCTAAAATAATGATTGAGCATGTCACAGGAAAATTTTCTATAAAGAACTCCATATTAACAGGGTGGATGAATAGAATAAATGTATTATGGAACAGAAAAAAGGATTATTCTATCAACCATGTGGACAGAACCTATAATACTCTTGCTGATGACCTATCACAGAAAGGGCTCTTAATCCAGCCTGGTGTATGGAAAATGGAGATTCAAATGGGAACAAGCGCATATCAGATAGAAGATTTTTTCTTGCCGGGTACTTAAACCATTTTGTTTTCTGTCTTCCTCAGATTATATTTCTTTTGCTCATGTCTCTACCTCTTCACAAAATGTATGTTTGTCTATTACCTTCTTGCATTTCTCAATTTGGTGGGGTTGCTTTATCTATATAGACCTAAAAGGTCATCCTGTGTCTATGGACGGATATTGTCTATTTATGCTACATTTTTCTACTTTCGTCTCTCCATGTAAGTTTTTTCAAATTTTGCAGTGTTATGATCAGCACAGTCTTTTATCTTTTGGTTTAAGCATATCTTTGATTCTCTATGTAAATATACTCTATATAAATATAAACTTTTCCGTATTAAGAAAAAAATAATAAAAAAAAAATTTTATTTTTATTATTTTTGATTAATTTACATATAATATAATAATAATATATATAATATATAGATATAATAAAATTAATTGATATTAATTTTATATTTATGTTATACTGCATAACAACAGATAATAACTCATTAAAATATTTCCACAAAACCTTTTTAAATAAAAATATAAACTAATTTCAATATCTTTGATTCCCCGGATTTTTTTTTTCCTTTGCATTTCCAACTCCTTTATTAATAAAACTTTAATTACATGTAAACCTACCATTATAATTCCCTAGTTATTTTTAACTAAAATATTAACAAAAAGTGACAATAGTTTCAACGCCCTTTATTCCATAGTTATTTTTAACCAAAAAATTACGAAAAAGTGACAATAGTTTCAACGCCCTTTATTCCACCCCATGAATGAATGAGTGACAATAGTTAAAAGCTAAATTATGCTAATTAGAGGATTTGAACTTGTTTGTGGTATATTATAATAATAACTTGGGACACTCCAAGCAAATAAAACTGGATGAAACTCGAGGCCTAAGTTTTCGTTGATGCACGACCTCTTAAGAAAAATGAAAACTTGGATATGTGGAGAAATGCCAATATTTTTTCATAAATTTTTACTATTCAAAAGTGGTACATGATGTAATTATCATATGGTGTATTTTAGGATATGTTTAGTTTATTTTATGGTTTATATTTTAAAGGTTTAAGAGAAATGGGGAGGGTTTTAGTTTTTAGTGTAAGTGATTTTGCAATTCAGTTTTTAGAATATTTTTAAAAATAATAATAATTTAAATTAAAAGTTATAATCAAAGTTAAATATTAAATTGGTGTATAAGATTTTGTTTAAGATAAGTAACTTATTTAATTTGACTATTATATTGAGTTTCATTTTATATGAGGTATTTATAACAATAAATTTTATGGGACTAACTTAATAAGTGAACAAATTTAACTACTTTCCAACTAAAATTCTTATGCAAATATAATATAAAATTTGTGGAAAGTTATAGCTCTACTTAATTGATGGAAATTTTGATTATAAATTTTATCCAGAGGATTTGACTTATTTCAAGACAAATCAAATCATAAAGATGAATGGATTAGGTGGTCAGGAGGAGTTTCAAATATACAATTTCTCCTACTGCACCCACCCCCACCCAAATGCATATTGTATCTTCCCATCATTACCTTGACCCCCACTCTAATATTAAGTCACTTCAATTTCATGTTACATTTAGAATAAACAACAATTAAATTAACGTTATGTATCTCCACTTAGACATCACACCACTCGTGCCAAACAGATAACAATATAATTAAGTTGACATAATAATACCTCTACTTAAACATACATCACTCTTAGCACAATATCTTCACTTAGCGATTTTATAATATAGCACCTATATTTGTGGAATATATAAGAAATACTCCTAATTTCACTAGATATTAATAAATACTTTCAAATAAAGATTGTTTAATCTCCTTTTAATAAAAATTTTAATAAAAAACTTTTATTAATCCATGCCAAAGCAAGACTATAACGTTCACAAAATAAGTGTTATCACTCTCTCTCTTTTTATATAAAATTTGATTGGTGAATAAATTAGTAGCCTTATTATGATCTTCTAAAGATATAATGTGAATGCCATGTGTATTGAAAAATACTTACCACTTTCCCATTCCAATATTCCTGCCATGATTTTTGGATATCATTTTAATGTTCTCGCCATGACTTCTAAATATTTTGTTATTAATTATTAATTGATATTATTAGTTGTGATAACTATTATAATCTTTTTGTCAATCAATAACTATTTAGTGGAACCACATTAAAATCCATAAAAGATTAGTTTTTTTGTTTGCTAGTTTATGTGAGTCTTGACATAACTAGCACAACTAACATGTGGCTTGAGTTAGCTCGGTCGAGGGGCATCTAAGTTGTCAAAATTACATGAGGATCACACCTATCCTAAGACACACCCTCCTTTAGTATGGATGACTTTTTTGCCCATAGAATTTTGAATCGATGACCTTTACACCACATAATGCCTTAATAAAAAACACATAATCTATTGTACACCACATGAAACAAAATCTTAAATAAATAAA
>APFE031486769.1:25822-38585 GCA_000404065.3 Pinus taeda
AAGAAGTATGTTATGGAATGGTATCAAAGTTACTAGTTACAACACTATAATTTTTTAGCTAGAATTAGACTCTATGGAAGAAATTAAGTTTCGAAAGGTGTTTGACATATTTCCCATGAGAAAAAGTACATAAGATGGTAATTTCAAGGATTCCATGGTTTGAAGTACCAAATTATGTTTTTGATAGATTGAGCATGATTGGTATGGAAATATTATTTGTTATTAGTAGGAATTAGAGTTTGAATCCATGGTAAATTAGGTAGAATGTGTCATCTTTCAAAATGTTGAATTCTATTATATGATGCAAGCTCAAATTACCAATTAATGGGGTCATGGTTATAACTGAGGGAATTTTTTTTATCAAGGGTCCATTGATAACCCCTAGATCTAAAGTTGTTGATTAATTTTGGTGTTTTGGGAAAACAATTTTTTTGTAGATTGTTTGAAATAAATCAAGCAAATCAAATCAATGTTTGACATGAATGCATTGTAGTGTTTGGGGATGTTAGGTGTAAGAATACAATGAAAATTTGTGATTAGATCCACCTATTAGACCATCAGTTTATAAATCATAATAGAGAATCAAAGAGAGAGGATGTTATGGCGGGATAAGTCTCTGCAAACAACCAAGATTTCATGAGTGAATTACATTGGAGGTCAATAGGCTGTCATGGGATTCTAGTTCATTAGGATTTCAATATTTTCGAAATGTGACAAATGGTTAAGATTTTGTCTACAAATCATACTGATGGTTAATGGAATACCACAAGATTTCTGTTTGGTAAGGTTTCATTCTTTTGGAAAAATGATGTATGGCTTAGATTTAATAGTGACAGTAGATCTAAAATGAAGATTGGCCCATGAAATTTTAAAACAAAAGAGGAGGATTTGATAGGGAAAAATCCATGAACAAATTAGATCAACCTTTCCCATGATCTCAATGGTTGAGATTGGCTCATATGAATTTTTTCATTATGTAAAATATTATGATGAAACCTATATAAATTCACCAACGAACATGACAACATGAAAGTAGGTGATTTGAAAATATTGAAATGTGGATGTCAATGCCACATCTACATGCAAGTGGGATGCCACATAAACAAAAAGACATTGTTTCAAAAAAAGGTTTACAACTATTTTCTTGATTTGGCCATAACAAGCACATATCAACTTATAGGGAAGTGAAATTTTAGGTCTAAGTCTATAGGGAAGAGGACTGTACAAGTGTCAATGATGATGGTATACAAATAATCTTGTTGGTCTCTCTCTCAACATGGTAGGATTTTGGTATTATAATACAAGCTTGCTTGTCTTCATGGTAGGTATTTGGGGGCACACTTTATTAGTTTAATTTTTACTTAATTGATGGTTAGACTTAAGAGTATATTTTGATTAGTAAATTGTTGATTATAAGTTAATTTATGTATTAAATATGGTTAAATATTTTTCTAACTACTTATTATTATTTTTTGTTTACATTATTAGAATGGGTAATGGAGTTGTTGAAACCATAAAAATTGATAGATTGTTTTATTTTCAAATTATAACCTTGGAGTGTCCTTACAAGCATTGTATATTGTGTGCGATATTGATATATGCATAGGACATTTGAAAACTATGGAGGCAATGACAAGCATTGGATTTGAGCTCTCAACGTTCACCAATGTTTGGAAGGTATCTTTGAGTTTCATGCAATGGGGATATAATATGATAATTTGTGATTTTCATCTCGCAATAGGAGTGTGGAAAACAAAGAGGAGACTGCAAATAATGTCAATGTTCTTGTTTGGTTTGTAACACTCCCATCCTCACATTTTTTTTCTTGCAATTACAATTATTAGCTCATCGAAGCTTAATGAAATGATATTAGGTCGAAATTTGGAAATACATGCCTTTTATCTCCCACATAGAAATTTAACATATCTATGCATATGTGAGTCAATCTAAGAAAATATAAGCATTTCAAAGTAGATCCAAGAAAAGTTTATCGGATCATGTTATATTTGTGGGAGATTGGAATATTTATGAGGTAGAATAACAAAATTGTTAGGTAGATCAAGGTAGTTTCAATCATATGTGATAGTTTCCAAGTGCCAACTCAACTTCTCTAATCTCAATGGCTATTATGGAAAGATTTATCAAGTATTCGTGAGGTAATCAAGGGAAAGACCATTACCTTATTGATAAAATCTTCTAATTTTATTACATTCTTCAATCATAGACTAAAACATAGAGAGGGAGTTCATATGGATAATCATCACCTATTCCATGCAAGAATGAAATATGAGGATTCTTCTTGGTTGTTTGATTATAATATTTACAAAGATTATAATATTATTATATTGTTTTTTTACGTAGGAGTAGTGTGATCTAGGGTTCCTTCAACTTCGTATGAGGATGTAGCTCTATCTAAGTCACCTCTTATAAAAGCTAGCTCCTGTCATGCTAGGTCCATATGTTGTTGATAATTTGGACAAGATGAAATATTCAGAAGTCAAGTATATAAAGGCAAATGAACTGTTTTCAACCCTAAAATATGCTACACCGATATGTAAATTAACAAGTTTTGATCATACTTGACATATATGCACTAGTGGATTTATTCACATTGGACCAAACATTGGGAATTCCTTTTGTGTTCCAAAGCTTTCCTTATAGTTTGGTTCTATACCTCTATAGTTACTAGAAAAAGTTGAGGGATGTGATACCCCATATAAGCATCAACCATAATGTTCAAGTATATGGGAAGTGAGGTAAGTAGATTAATATTTGATTATATTTGAATTAAATATTTAGTAATAATATAAACTAATAAATAGGTGCATTGGGGGTCATATCTCTCTAAGAGTGCCATTGGTGCAATGAACTAATAAGAGCAGTCAAATAAATATTATTTTAATTGAGTCAAGAAATGTCTAACTCCCAAAGTTTTCCTTTCCTTTCATTTTATGTATTCATGTGTATTATTTCCCAAATTTATGGGTGGTCACATATTCTTCATGTAAGTTTAGATTGCAAGCAAACACTGGGAGGGATATTATCTCATTCTTAGGGGAAAGCCATGGATTCATTCCACTATTTATGTATGCAGGGAAGCTAATGATGGGCATAATGAAATGTTAGTGTAAGAGTATGCATTCTGCCATGAAAGATATGTCATTGCCATAATTTTTTACCTAAATATGCGATGATTAAGTTATGAATCAATGTTACAATTTAGATTCATGAGAAATTTGTGTTGCAACAAAGCAGGGAAGTGGGATAATATAAGGGACCATTTACCAGTGAAGGGGATCCCATCCCTTATTTTAAGTAGGGCTAAGAGGGAAAGAAATGCTTGTGGGTGGGATGGTTGCTATAAAATAAATGTTATAAAATATTATTTTCATCACTGAGATGTTTATATAAAAGGTTGAGAGAAGAAACCAAAACCAAAACTAGTTAATTTTTCCTTGTTGTTTCACTATCTAGTGTAGTAGTGGCATCTACTCAAGTTGATAACTATGACTAGGAGGAAAATAGCTCCCATGAACCTATTTCCCAAATTGCAACTCATTAGAAATAAGTATTTGGTCTTATTAATTACATTTTGATAGTTAATTATTGTGATTGCTACTATAAACAAGTAATATGTGCTTATTTGGTGACATTACATGGCTAGAAATTAGTATTGGCTCAAGAATACAATTTTCAGTTATCGACATTTATTTATATGTTGATTATAAAGACTTTAAAACCATATTTGTCACGTAGAGGGAATGATTATGCCTTTCTTTTGTAATTAATCTTCAACTTTGTATAATGGATATAACGACCTTTATGATTATCTCAAAAGAGGAAAAAAACATGAAAGATGTGTAATTGGTTTAAGAGGGAATTGATTACACATGTATGTTTGCATAATTGTCTATTTATTAACTATAATCATTCATATATAATCGTAACTTATGCTTTAAGAAGTAAAATTCTTAAATGCATTCATCGGCAATTGATGAATTTTTTATAGACAATGTTGATTCTATTATTTCGATTTAATTACCTAGAATTTCCATGTAATAATGATTATTATAGCTAATGAAATGACCAATTATGTTACAAAATGGTGTCAAAGTTACTAGTTACAACACTCAGATTTTTTGAGCCAAAATTAGACTCTATGGAAGAAATTAAGTTTTCAAAAGTGTTCGACAAATTTCCCATGAGAAAAAGTACATAAGATGGTAATTTCAAGGATTCCATGGTTTGAAGTACCAAATTATGTTTTTGATAGATTGGGTATGCTTGGTATGGAAATATTATTGGTTATTAGTAGGAATTTAGAGTCTGGATCCATGGTAAATTAGGTAGAATGTGCCATCTTTCAAAATGTTGAATTCTATTATATGATGCAAGATCAAAATACCAAATAATGGGGTCATGGTTATATCTAAGGGAATTTTTTTATCAAGGGTCCATTGATAACCCCTAGATCTAAATCAAGCAAAACAAATCAATGTTTGACATGAATGCATTGCAGTGTTTGGGGATGTTAGACTTAAGAAGAAAATGAAAAGTTGTGATTAGATCCACCTATTAGACCATCAGTTTATAAGTCATAATAGAGGATTAAAGAGAGAGGATGTTGTGACTGGATGAGTTTCTACAAACAACCAAGATTCCATTAGTGAGTTACATTGGTGGTCAGTATGTTGTCATGGGATTTTAGTTATTTGGGATTTCAATATTTTCAAAATGCAACAATGGCTAAGATTTTGTCCACAAATCATACCGACGGTTAATAGAATATCACAAGATTTCAGTTTGGTAAGGTTTCATTCTTTTGGAAAAATAATGTATGGCTTAGTTTTCATAGTGATAGTAGATCTACAATGAAGATTGGCCCATGAAATTTTAAAATGAAAGAGGAGGATTTGATAGGGGAAAATCATTGAAAAACCTAGATAAACCTTTCCCATGATCTCAGTGGTTGAGATTGGCTCATATGAATTTTTTCACTAAGTAAAATATTACGATGAAAGCTATATAAATTCACCAACGACCATGACAACATGAAAGGAGGTGATTTGAAAATATTGAAATTTGGATGCCAATGCCACATCTACATGCAAGTGGGATGCCACATAAACAAAAAGACATTGTTTCAAAAGACAATTTTGCAACCATTTTCTTGTTTTTTCCATAACAAGCATATATCAAATTATAGGGAAATGAAATTTTAGGTCTAAGTCTGCAATGAAGGGGACTATACAAGTGTCAATGATGATGGTACACAATTTTAATTCAATGATGCTAGATAATGACACATATTTCATTAAATTTGGAATGAAATAGTGGATATCGAATTTCAAAATAACCAAAATACTCAATTCTAGTGATGTCCTTGTAATTTTTTTTTTTCCAATTTTAATGAAATATGTGTAACTAGTGGTTCTCAAAAAGCAATAGGATAATAACTAGAAAGAGCCTAGTTGGATATAAAATTTTGAAAATGTGGAATAAAAGTAGACATGAAGAAACCTAATTGAGCATTTGGTTAGATTCCAAGGGGCTTGAATTGGAAGTGGAAAATAAGGCAAAATCCATTATTATGAAAAACGTTTGGAATTTTTTTAAACTTTCAAAGGAAAAAGGACTCAATTTCACAAATTAAAGGAAAATTCCTATTGACATTTGATGTCCTCAACAAACTACACAACCTTTTCTCATTAAATTTTTTAAAATTTTTGCTTTGTTTAAGAGTTAACATTTTTTGCAAAATTTCAGGTCTGGAGTAATATAAAAAGGTTAAAGTTTACAATTACATATTAATGCAAAAAATTATTAGAACATAAGATCACCAAGAAGGTAGTGTTTTTATATTTCCCAATCAAAGTACTATCTATTCATGATACAGAAAAAGGTAGTATAGATTAGTTCTTGTGGGAGTTTCTTGTGTTGATGGAGGATGTAGGTTTTAACCCTATATTGTTAATTGTTGAGAATATATTCTTAATAAAATAGAAAATTTGCAATAGTAAACACACACATTAATATGGATATTTTACATTGTAAACCCAAACAGGGAAGACCAAAAGAATATTTAGTCAATAAGTTTTTACAATATTTTCTTTTGCAGATGTATGAAAATTTTTAGGGGATAATATTCACAAATGGGCTAATTTTCTATGTTTAAAAAAAAAAAGATTCAGTAATTTCCATTTTTTCCAAAAATTATTCACTGAAATTTTATAGTATAGAATTATTTTATTTTAGAAGTCATGAAAATTGTATATAAACACTGTATAAAATTATTATAAATTTGAATATTTTTACAAAAAATATTACCAAACATTTTACAAATTGCATAATATGGTCTAGTGAGATTTGCCAAGGTTTCTAAACTTTAAAATAAATTTCCTTAAAATTTGTCTTGGAGAAGGAGTGTAAGTTTTAAAAACAATATAATTTAATTATTGAAAATAATTCTTATAAATGGAAAAAATGTATCAATATACTATATATATAAATATATAATTAATATATAATATATATATAAAATAATATATATATATTATTACAGCAAAGAGAGAGAGAGAAAGAGAGAGAGAAGAAGAGAGAGAGAAGAGAGGAGAGAGAAGAGGAGAAGAGAGAGAGAGAGAGAGAGATGTCAATCCATTTACCTTGGATTACAATACAAACACAATTCCTTGATCGAAACTACAAAAGGATAAACCACCATGCACCACAAAACCACTAAAACCAAAAAAAGTGATAAAAAACACCAAAAATAGATATGAAAATCCACCCCATTTTTTTTAGGGGTGTTGTCCCCGAACCCCCCAAGAAGCAATGGATTTTCCCATCTTTTGACCCCATCACTATACTTGGTACAATGTAAATCACATGGGAATAGTCCTACAAATAATATAACACATACCCAACATTCTCCCACTTTTTGATTTCTTTGCCACATGGGATTGAAAGAGTACATTATGAACAATTTAGGGTAATAATGCCCATTATTTTTCTAGACAAGGAGAAATTATCAGTGCTCTTCTTCAAAGTTTCCATCTTCACCACTATCACCTTCTTTTATTCAATCATATCTCTCATAAATTGATATTGAACATCAATATGCTTTGTCATAGAATGATATGTTAGTTTCTTCGCTATAATCTTGAGAGACTGTGATGTGAATGTTACCACATAGGCTCTTGATACTAATAGTTCTCTAGAACAAAGAAGTTGCTATCAATTGACTATGGCTTATATGCTATTGGGGTATTGGGAGGTAAGTTATCAACTTATTAGGATATCGCCTATTGGGTGCTAGGACAATCAGGTATAAGGAGGTAGAGACTCTAGCTATAAATTTTTCCTCTTGACACTGATAAAACCTTATATGCTATGATGTGGCATGATTTACGTTTGGGTGATGTGGCATGTTAACATGGAGTCAACATGGCAATATGTTATAGCATGGGTAACGTGGATCAGAGTGCATAACGATGTTGAGGTTATAGATGATGTGGTTTTCCTATCGATGTGGCCCTATGAGGTAGTGACACATGGACAAGGACTTCCATGTGTCTACCACATGGAAATGGTATGTATGTTGATGTGGTATTTAGAGGGATATTTTCAAATGGACATAGCTTTATATCTAGAAATAAGATTCAGATGAAATTTATATCATTGGAACTCAACAAGAAAAATATAATAGTGGTCTCATAAATGATTTTTAAGGTGGTTGAAGGAAGAGGAATTTTGGTGACCCCATATTCATAAATACCTTGCATCCTTATAGATAAAGAATTAAGTGGACCATTGGGTATATTACATTTTAATTATAGTAGATATTTTTTTGTCCTATTTTGTATGGAAAAGGATCCCTTTTTTTTTGCGAGTGTGTGTATAGCCTGCAAGACTAGCCTATGGTCTAAGAAAAATATGACTTAGGGACATATAAGCCACAAAAATCACTCAAATATCATGCCCATATTGGGCCACACTAACTATTAACATGTATGGAGTTTAGGTGTCGCCTCCCAACTACCATGGAGTTTTGAACTTGGGTCACTGTAACATTCCCCTCTATCACCTAGCCCAAATAAGCTCAATGTACGGTGTTAATTTCACCTAAAACGACCTCCATAGTTTTGTAATGGGAATGAGGTCGTAAAAATATTCATGCTTTCAAATCCTTCAACTATAAACAAACATTACTGTCACATTTGTCTCATTGAGACTTTGATGGCGATATAAACCTTGACTTGAATCAACTTATAGTTCAACAAATATGGCCATTCAATGATATGTCCATTAAACTTGCCACATCAATGCTGGATCCATTTTGTCAACCCATGTAGCTTCTTACATAGTTCCTACATGCCTACTATGCCATTATGGTCAGATCCACATGGAGAAATCACACTTTTGGATGATTTGATAGTCAGTCCACTTCACCAAAATATCAGGCATAACACTTGTCAAATCTTTGACCCTGAGCTGGACTAATGTCTAACAAGCCTAACTAGGACACTAACCCGACCTCCTCCTAGGTCCAATGAACCCGAACATGACTGGAGGACCCTTCTCGGCTAGTCAACAGTTCCAACTCACTTCTAGTCTCGACCTGCTCAGTTTGGATGAATATCCCAACCCTTGACCTGACGAGTTCCACAGACAATTCTCGACCTATTCTACAAGTATTCCTTGACTTAAAAATTTCCCCAAAATTAATTCTAGGATTTTCTACATGCCCATACCATGTACAAATTATCTTTGTGTAGACTCCTTCCAACATTCCTTGGCCATGGAATTTAACCCTGACCAATGGACCTCACCTGATTAGTTGACCCACTTTTGTAAGGTAGATCAATCTAATCCCAATCAATCAACTTACCTTGCCAGGAAAGTACCGTAATATTGACCGATAGATAAATGCCAATTTCCATTCAAAAACATCTTTCTAGGCTAACAACAAGGAATGTATCCCATGTTCTTCAAGAACCTTTGATCTATGCATGCAACTTACACGTTGAAATGATGATCATGTCACTACCTCATCGATCAATGACCTTTGAATGAATTGGGTGCCTAATAATTTGGGTCCTCCTGCCAGACCCCCACATTGTATTCTAAGCCCTAATTGTACAAATTCCACACCTTCCCACAATACAAAAGTCAAAATTCATTGACTCAACTCATGCCTCAACCGACCATAGAATATTGAGTACCCTTTGATCGACTTAGGGTGAGGCAACACTCACTTTCTCCACCATCGACCAGATTAATAATAACCAAATGATGTAATTCACACATTGTAACAACTTACTCAACCACATTGTGCAGTCGCACAGGACCATGTGATAAACCATATACATCATGAACATATTAGCTTAACACAAAATTCTTCCATCCCCTTCAAAATTGATGAGTCCCATTAATAGGTGTATTTTGAAGATAATCATGCCATCCTCCAGCCTTAAAACTATCCTTTTCTCACATTAATTCACACTTTTTGTTATAATATGCTTAGTAAGAAGAGAAACAAGTGTTTTTCATAGTATGTGGCCTAATGTGGTTTAATTGCAGGAAAAAGAAGCATTTTTAGGCATTTACTATGCAGGGGCTTGATGGAGATAACTAGGAGAGAATATAGGGGGTTTTCCCACCTCCTTAACTTCCTAACTCGACTTAGGATCAAAACATCCTCTCTCACCAATTTGAATTCATCGACAGATGAGCAAATCCTAGTAAAAGTGAAGCTCAAGAGGGGCTAGATCTACCATTTCCGAGATCACTGAGGGAATCACTCCTATTTTAAGGGAGCTGCTATCAACTACCCTTTTGTATAAATAAAAAAGATGAAAATCTCATTAGGATTCATAGTTCTGATTCAACTAGGTGTACCTATTGAGTTCAGAGCTTGACATTGTTATTTTTACTTTCATGTGATATATGAGACTTTTACTTTCTAATAATGAGAAGTTGGTTATTCAGCAACATCTGAGTTAGTTTTAGATAGTTGAGACCCTTGGGTTTAGGCCCAACCTAGAGGCTTTGGTCCCTCTTTTGTACTTTTGTCTTGTTCTTATTTCCAAGAATTTCATAGCTTTCTTTCATTAAAGTAGAGGTTAAGCTATGAAAACCTATGATTCCAAGCTTCTACATCATCTCTCTTGTGGGAGAATGGTTGGAAGGATTCACAATATCAACCCAAAAACATTGTGTTTATGATTTCTTGGAAATAGATGGATGTTAGTTTTCCTTCTTCATATTTACTTTCTATAATTTACGAGTCAGTTCAGTGGTCATAGTAGTGTTATGGCATGAAATAGATGTTATTCAAGTTCAAATCATATTTTCCGTCATATTTTGTATCACTGTGTTCATGATCAATGGTTATGTGTATGTTGTTGGTCGTAGGGTTGTGTTGAGATTTAAGGGAGGGCACCTATTTCACCTTCATTTTTGACTTATCCATCTTCTCTTTCCATCCCTCAATTATGCCCCAAAACTCTGTTTCCATGGTCACTTTTCCTAGGAAATTTAGGAAACCATGGGCATTCATTCTCATGTAAGATAGACCTATGAGAGGTCATGGGATTGGCTAGGAGGCTTCCACAACATTCCTTAACTCTGTCCAACCTTCATATACCTCTTCATGCCCTCAGGACATCATCTCCACCCTAAAAGGGCTCTCAGAACCTCTCCTGTAGCATTACAGGTCCTCTTGTGGCCATGGAAAATTTTAGGGGCTAATATTCACCTAGTGGGCTAATTTTTCATGATTTTCCACAAAAATTCGCCAATTTCCAATTTTTATAAAACATGATTCGCCCAAATTTTCGAATATAAAATTATTTTACCTTAAAAGTCGCCTACATTATATAGAGACTATATATGAAATCATTATAAATTTGAATAATTTTACAAATATATCAATAAAGATTTTATAGTTTGCATATTATGGATTAGTGAGATTCTCCAATGTTTTTAAACTTCAAGAAAATTTTCCATCCTTAAAATTTTCCTTGCTTGTGGCAATACATGACCTCTTGTAGCAGCACATGTAGCAAGCCTGTAACACCACTTTTATTCGCCTGCTTTGCTCCCCACTTCAACCTTAGCTTAGTCAAGATGAATAATGACCCCAAGTTGTGATTTGATGATCAAGGGAATCTCCTAGACCGCTCCAACCATTCCTTTTCCTCACTACAAAACATAGTAGATTTAGTGTTTTTCAATCACAAGTATGATGCATGTTAGGTTTCTAATTTTCAAGCATGTGTGAAATAGGTAGAAAATACATGTAATCATATTCTTGGTTTGATGAATTAAGGAGTAGGTTTTCTTCTGCAAGTATATTATCCCTTTTCCTTTCATGAAATGATTAATTAGCATCTACAAGTTAAGAAAATGGCATTTCCATTTCCATAGATAAATTCAATTGTGCTTTCATTGACAAGATTTTAGCATAGTAAAGTAGGAGGAATGGTCTCTAAACACCTTGATCTAATATCATGACTAAGGGTGGCATGAATATAATCTAACCTACTGTGCATATAGCATTGTCACCTCTAAATTTGTACGAACCCATGGTTGATAATTTGAGTTGAGGATCCCTTGAGAGTTGCAACATTCTTGGCTCAATACCAAGGCTCACTAGTTTTTGGTTTCGTTGTCAGCGAGGTGTCTAAATAGATGTTGTCTATGCTTAATATTTTTTTGTTTTGCATTTAGTTTTGAAAAAGTGAAAAAAAATGTCTTTCATGCCTCATAGGAGTAGGTATATGTAGAATTTCCCACTATAGATCACCTGATAATGCAATATACTAAAGCAAAATACTTGATCTACTTCTACAAACGAACTTGCGGAAGCTTAATCAATTATGAGCAAGATCAAATAGAACACATATAACAGAGAATAAGAAATCAATCACACATGAACATAGAAGAATACTCTAGGGAAAGCCTCAGCTAAAACCCCCGATGTTTGTATTATCATACAAGTGGGAATATGTCCGGATTACACAAAGCTTTAGCTCACAAGCTATCCAGCTCTCAGTACAATCCCTCAATACAACTCACAAACTGAATAGACACAAGATATGTCTTCCTCCAATCCTCCAAGTCTCCTATTTCCTTGTGCAGTTTCTCCTGGGGTCCAATGCTACTAGCTATGTGAATTGGCCTCATCACACACTGATCAAACTCAGAAGTAACTGCGCAATCTCCAAGGAATGAATTCCTTCTGCATGAAAGATATATCCTCGATGGAATATTCCTCCAACTGATAGTACACTGTCCCATCATCTGATCTCCACTGGGTCTCTGACTGAACTGACATGCATGAGTTATTTATGAGAGAATATTCAGTTATCTGAAGTGCAACAGTTATATGCATGCATGCATTAACTAACTGAACTCACAATCAGTTCCACAAACTGTTGGAACTAATCTAACTGGACTTAAATCAATTAACTGAGCTAACTAATTACAACTCAAAGTACAACTCATCCTGATCTCCTTTAACCAAGGGATAACTTCCTCAATCAAAGGGGAAACTGCTGCATGTCTTCACATAGACTTCATGTTTGATTTTCTACAACTGATTAACTCAAGATGAATTAATTAATTATTTTACAAACAACTGCTAAGATCAAATTCGAATTTTAATTCTCAATTTTAGTTTAGGGACTAACTAAAATTGGAATGTATCTCGAAATGTTATTTATAGTAGTATTATTTTTAGCACTTCTATTTTTAGAATTTC
>APFE031486776.1:0-30230 GCA_000404065.3 Pinus taeda
AGTTTGTGTTGTTTAAATTACTTCTTTGTATTTTTTATTTTATATATAGATTCAAAATTTTGTTACCACTATGCTGAGAGGAAAGCAAGAAAATAGGTCTACCAAGAGCAGCCGCGTCAAGATGTCGGCAGAATAGTGGAACCAGCATAAAAACGAAGCGATGTTTAGAGGCGTGGAAAGACGTAAATGTGGCACCTACGTTGCCACTCTCTGGAGTGGCTCGAGTCGTAGTCTCCTTTGCTTATGAGGAAGCAAAAAGAAACGGAGGTATCGAAGGTTCCAGCAGCAGGACTGGCGTCAGTGACAGTGTCTCATATTATTCAGGATCGGGTCTCTCAGAAAAAATAATAGCTCCTTTTTTCAAATTACCCATTCCGTGACAATTGGTATTCAGGATCTGTTCAGGCTTATTGTGAGTTTTTGAATACAATTATTGAATAGTTTTGAACTCTGAATAGTTGTTGTTTTTATGGGTGCGAGGATGGCTCAGATGTAGAGTCACTCCAGAATAATGATAGATTATCGTTTCAAACTTGATTAATCTGATGTTTGCATGTTATTTGAATTTGTCGAGTATGATGTGGCTTGGCCTCACTCTCAGTTCTAAATGCAAAATAGTGAAAGGTAATGAATACTAATGATCGAGCGTTGGAAATTGTTGTTTGGGTGGAGAAATCAAAAGCCATTGTAAAGGTTTTTGCATGGAAATTGTGTATTTCAAAAATGTGATTTGAGTTTATTTTGGAAGCTTTTATATAGTAAAAGTATTGCATTACTTAGTCTGCTACCATAATAAGTTGTAATTGTGAATGGTAAATAGTGAGTAGTTGTAACTGTTAATGGTAAATAGTGAGTTTGTATGTTGGGACTATGGAGATATTGGGATTTGGATTCATTTAGGAAGATTTTATCTAATAAAAGTACTACATTACCCAGCCCTCCTATCATAGAAAGTTGTAATTCTAAATTAGCTATAATTGTGAATGGTAAAGAGTGAGTTTGTGTTTTGGGACAATGGAGCTATTGTTGTACCTCCTTGCAAGATTTGTTATGGTAGAATTTTATTTTTGGTACTCGTTAATGGCTCTTCAAGTTTACTAGAAACTAAATGAAATTAGTTGCCTAACTCTCAATAGCTCAAATCCCTATTTCTACTTGGGATTTTATGAAAATTTCTGGTTATGAGCATTATGTAAAGAAATTTTACAAAATATTCTTGGTTGGAGAAATTATGAAGTCCCTAGCATAAATAATGGCTCAGTTCATTCTCAAACCCTCATTTTGACTATTAATCCATGTGTTCATGGGATTCTTGCTTGTCTTCGCTCATTGTTTTTCTTTATGATCTTAAACCCCCTTTTTCATGAAAAAAAAACCTAAAGATCACACCATTTACTATTAAGTTTTCTTATAGCTATGTTACTAAACTTATGTTCAATTCCTGTCAATTTTATAACAACTCTAATGAAATCTCTCTAGAATTGAGAAATACATGTTCTCATATATTTACAATTGTTTATTTTCCTCATCTTGATTCTATGTTACCACATTATTCATTATACTCCTTTCTCTCACTTCTCAAACTCAACTTACTTATCCATCTCGTTGTTCCTTCCAACACTTCTTCACATGTTGGAACAAATCTAATGACATCTCTCTAGAATTGAGAAAGACATGTTCTCATATATTTACAATTGTTTCCTTTCCTCAGCTTGATTCTATTTTACCACATTATTCATTATACTCCTTTCTCTCACTTCTCAAACTCTACTTACTTACCCATCTGGTTGTTCCTTCCAACACTTATTCACATGTTGGTCATGTTTATCTTCTGTAAGCCTCTCTTTAATCCTCTCCTAGATGTTAGAGGAGAGAGTTCACTCTAGTGTGAGGTAAGACCAAGCTTGATCAATCACTAATACCAAATTCCACCTCATTCATTGTTGATGCCTCTTGTATGTTGTGAAACTTTGCACCAAATTTAAGTTTCTTGGGGAAATCTCTCTAATGGTTTTCTCCACACTCCAACACCAATAGGCTCCTTTCTACTAACTATGAATTCTTTATGTTGTTCAAGTTTGGCGAGGAACAGGACGGCAAGTGGCATATGGTCAGGTTCTCTGCCTTCCTCTTTTTCCTTTCTTATTTAAGCTAGCCAAGACTTAGATGTTATGTTTAGACTATTCATAAAAGTGTTTAGTATTTAGAACAACCTCCCCCTATTGGATTCATCTTATTCTATTTTGTCTCAATATCCTTGTTGTGAAGAGGTGACATACCTCTAGACCTTGGTCTTCTCATCCTTAATGTAAGGTAGATACCTTAGAAACTCCAAGAATTTGTTGGTGTACTCTTCTACCAAAGTTTGTGTTCATAGAACTCCTTCCCTCTAGTGTCATAATATTTTTCACACAAGTACTTCCCTTGAAAGTACTTTTCAAACATTCCCCATGCTAGCTCTCTCTCTCTCCTTGATTCATTTTATATACTTGAAATCCTCCCACCATATATCGGCCTTTCCTTTTAGACTAAAAAAAACCACCCTCACATTCTCTTGACATACAGATGTAGCCTGAAGTAACTTTTAGTTCCCAAAATCCAAGCCTATACATCTTATGCTTTCTTTACCTCTCCATCAAAGGTTGGGGCTCTTGCTTTCTTAAATTATTATTGCATGTAAGTCTTTATCCCCTTCTTTGCACTGTCCAATGATTGGCTAAGACTACTTTATATTCTTTTTGGAGAGATGAGCAATTTTATTCCTCCATTTGCATGTATTCTACTCTATCTTGATTAACTTCCCTCTCATTTGTTATCATCCAATTTACAATTTTGATATATCATGGGTTTTTATTAGTCTTGTTCTTGCACTCATGGATAGCACCAACCTTATGTTGTCTTTGTCCTTGTAATTCTAATAGGATTTTCTACAATATAGCATTTACTTGCTTGTTCCATGAAAATCTTATCATTTTTTTCCTTGACAACTTCTTATCTAAGCTCTTATACTTCTAAGAGTTTCAATGAGTTTAGGAGTGTCTTTCTCTTTAATATTTCCAACTTACTCCTCTTGGAGACCTCACAAAGTCATGTTCACACAACTTTGTTCAAAGCTACTACTCATAGCAAGTTGTAATTGTGAATGAGGTGTAAATTTGAATAATAAATAGTGAGTTTGTGTGTTGAGACTATGGAGCTATAGTTGTAACTCCTTGTATGCATGGGTTACAATTGACTTGTATTATTGATACTCAATGATGGCTCTGGTTTGATCTTATTGTTGATTTCTAACTGTTTTTTTGTAATATTCCTTAACATCATAAACACTTTCAAAAGGATAAAGAAATATTCTTCTTTGGTGCCTTGCTTTGCTCGGGATGAGATAACCCTAAACTCTGCTCACTCCTGGCCTTCCAAACTTGCGCCGCAGCGCCTCTTCTAACCTCCTTTCCATGGATGCGCCCTCGGGAGGGGTGGGATCCTCCCCCTTCCTTTCAACGCTTGGGCCTCTAACAATGTAAAATCTGCTGTACCTTTGTCCCCTCCTGGCAGTTTACCAGAAACAAATCAAGGATCCAAACAAGTCAATAGCGAAGCTGGTCCCTCAGCCGCATTAAGCGGATGATAAAGATAAAGGTGTGAACCAAAAGCTTTCATCATCATAGCCAAAGGAGACCTTGGCAACATGCATACAAAAAGCTATAGAATGAATCAAAGTTGATCTCCCCATCGCATCAACAACGAAATCCAATTTTTGCAGGACCATGGGCTCATAGGCAAGTTCCTAGGCTTCTAGCCAACTAAAAAGGCTTTGCAGGGCTGGATAGCCTCAAAATGGAAGCCCAAAGGACAAGTCACTCTGCAGCCTTGCCCGAAAGGTTTCTTCACGGCCATTTTCCACTGTGTGGAGGACAAATCATGCATATTTGAAGGAGGCCCATACATCTTTAACTCCTCAGGTTTATACCTTCATGACTCGAAAGCTAGGTTTAACCCAGATAAGAAAGATTTTAGTTGGGCTCCAGTTTGGATATGTATGTACTCCCTAGCTATGGAGTACTGGAAAGAAGAAATTCTAGCGGATATCAGCAACAAATTAGGGGATTTCATCAAACTTGCTCAGGAAACCAAAACCCGCAGATATACCTCATACACCAGGATCTGTGTCCAGATACACTTGAGCAAAGCTCTTGCAGACTCTATAAGTCTCTTTCATGATGATTTTGAATGGATCCAACCATTAGATTACAAGAATATCCCTTTTCATTATCGGAAATGCCATGAACATGGCCATCTCTTCCGAGATTGTCCTTTGAATACTCAGTCCAAATCCCCTGCTAATGAATCTAGCAAAGACTTTGAAGGATTCATCAAAGTTTCGAATCACCGGAGGCATGCAAAGAAAAAGCATGCAGTCCTAGGAATCCCTAACAAACCTGATTCCCACAGATTCATTTTGCTCTCCTCTCTTGATCCCTCAGAGAATCAAAACTCTGACCCTCAGGAGATCCCCTCCCTTCCCTCATCCTCTGAGATTACCATCACTTCTCGGCCATCCTCTGCATCTGATCCTTCTAGCATTCTAATTTCCCCTGATCCGGAAAAACCTGTTCGAGGTAACGGCCTACTTCCCCCTTCCACGGAGAAATTTTCTCCAGAGTTTGGCCAGCAGTCCTTTGCAATGGAGCTAGATGCAACTCTAGCCCTTAATTTGCATGAAAATGAATCTATGGAAGATCAGAGTACCCCCACCATCATGGATGAGGATCCAGAGAATGTCAGTCTTGATGGTCTAGATATCCTCAAATTAAAAATAGCTTGCAAGCAGAAAGAATAGGCTGGAAGGAGTTCTAACCAAAGCTCAGTGCAATAAAAGTCTTGGCATACAAGAAGGAAGCCCCTGGGATGGAAAAAGAATGCTAAAAGAAACAAAGAAAAGAGGGCGCAAAAAAGACTTGCGAAGAACCATTATAGTAGGAGAAATAATTATGGAATCCGAGTGATTCCCTAAGTTGACAAAGTTCTACAAACCCAAACCCCATTGTCCCTCGTGAAGCTTATCTCATGGAATGTGAGAGGGCTCAATAGTCCCTCAAAACACAGAATGTTAAAAAACTTGATCCAGGAAGAAAAACCATCATTAGTTTTTCTTCAAGAAATGAAAAGTAATAAAATGACTATAGAAAGAATCCTCAAGAAGCTCTAGTTAGGCAGCTTCTCAGTTTCAGTAGATCCCTTTGGTGCTTCTGGAGGATTAGCTATCTTGTGGAACCTGCAGATTCTCACTCTCCAGGATTTTCATGCCTCCCATTTCCTCATCCAACCGACCTTCCATCTCATGGGCACAAACATCCATGGACATCTCTCAAATGTATATTTTCCGCAAAATTTACAGCAAAAGTTAGAACTTCTGGATACTATCACCATCCTCAATTCTAACAGACAGTTCCCCCTCTGGATCGGTGGTGGCGATTTCAACATCATAACGATGTTGGAGGAGAAGCAAGGCGGCAGAGCTAGGTTAGAAGATGACAACAACAATTTTAGAGAATTCATTCAAAGTAATCAACTAATGGATATTCAGACTTCCAATGGTGTATACACTTGGACCAATAAGTGTAGGGGTACTCAGCATATTGCTTCCAGGCTAGATCGGTTCCTCATCACGGACAATGCCATACACCTGGGAGGGGACTTTCATCCCTCCATATTGCCCCAAGGTGGATCAGGTCACTAGCCTATCATGTTACAATGGTCACGGCCAGGCACAAAATGTAACAGACCTCTTCGATTTCAAGCATTATGGTTCTAAAATCCTAACTTCAAGAAAATGGTTAGTGAGAAGGTGCCAAAATGTTCCAATTCCAACAGAAATTAAAAAACTTAAAACAAGTTCTCAAAATGTGGAACCGTACTGAGTTTGGCAACATTTTTTAGAACCGCAAATGGCTAGAATAGCAAATGAGTGTGTTACAATAGACTCTCATCTTGGAAGGTAGAACAAAAGAGCAGGCGCATAGGAGCATACTGTCTGGAATAAAATTGAAAAATGCAGGCAGCAAGAGGAAATCCTATGGCGTCAAAAGTCTTGAATCCGGTGGCTCAAGGAGGGGGAGAAGAATACAAAATTCTTCCATAGATCCACCATCCAAAGAAGAATGCACAACAACATTGCATTCATCAACAATCAACAAGGGGAAAGATTAGAAAAGCATGAAGATATCGAAAAGGAATTTAAAGATTACTTTCAGGAAATTCTCAGGGAGCCTCTAGGAAGGAGAGATCAAGCAATCAGAACCATCATGCAGCACATTCCTAAGATCATAACAGAGGATCATAACAATAAACTGCTCCAGTCCATTTCAATACAGGAGGTAGAAGCTGCGATAGCCCAACTCAAGGATGGCAAGGCACTTGGTCCTGATGGTTTCACTGCCAATTTCTTTCAGGAGTTTTGGGATCTCATCAAGACAGAGGTATGGGAATTAGTGGAGGAATCAAGAACTATGCACTAGATTCTGCCCTCCCTCAATGCCACTTTCTTAGTGCTAGTACCTAAAGGGGATGAACCAAACACACCCGAAAAAATTCAGGCCAATAGCACTATGCAACTTCATCTACAAGCTTATCTCTAAAGTACTGGCGAATAGGCTCAAACCTCTCCTTCCTCTTTTGATCTTGCTGGAGCAGACTAGATACGTAGAAGGGAGACAGATAATGGACTACATCATTCTATGAAATGAAGTAATCCACTCTCTAAAGCTTTTGAAAAAACCAAGTATGATTCTAAAGTTGGACCTCTCTAAAGCTTTTGACAATCTGAGCTGGAATTATATTCAACAGATGTTATTAGCATTTGGTTTCAATTCCACTTGGACAAGATGGATCATGAATCTCATCTCCTCTCCCTGTTTCTCAGTCATGCTCGATGGTTCCCCCACTTCGCCCTTCCACCCATCCTATGGTATTCGTCAAGGGGATCCCCTATCCCCCTTCCTCTTCATCCTTATGGAAGAAGGGCTCAGTCGTTTGCTCCACTCTGTTGTCTCCACTCAAACTCTTAAAGGCATTTCTCTCCACGGTCTTCATCCCTCATCTCACCAACAGTTTGTCAATGATACCATGTTATTTGGCCATCCCTCCTCACAAGAGGCTAAAGCCTTCAAACGTTTGCTCTCTCTATTCTCTGATGCTTCTGGTACCTCCATAAATGCCTCTAAATCCAACTTTTCTTTTCTAACATCCCTGCCTCCACTCACAGGAATATCACTCGTATTCTAGGATTCTCTACAGCAGCGCTTCCATCAAAATACCTGGGGGATCCTTTGTTGGACTCGGCCATTAAGCACGCTCCGTGGAGAACTTTTTTAGACAAATTGGAATCAAGGCTCTCGTCTTGGACTTTTTGCTCTCTCAATATGGAAGGCAGACTCATCTTGATGAAGTCGATTCTCTAGGCCATGCCGTTGTATCTATTTTCTATCCTAGCATCACCGAAATGGGTCCTCAAAGAAACCCACAATCTTCAGCGAAATTTTTTGTGGCGATCCTCTGGTCTCAACCAGAAATGGGCTCTAGTCAATTGGAAGGAGGTCTACCAAACAAAATCAGAGGGCGGGCTCGGATTAAGGGGTCCTCTCCAAAGCAACAATACAAAGGGAGCTCGTATATGGTGGAATTGGATCTCCAAACCACATATACCCTGGGCGACGTTATGGCAAGCAAAATATGCCCCAGGAAGCCAATGGAGTGACCTCATCAGAATCAACACTACAACCCTAGGCTCTTTGACATGGAATGCCGCAAAGCTTCACAGTGACTTCATTCAAGAGCACAGTTTCTGGAAAATTCACTCAGGTACCATAACTAGGTTCTAGGAGGACCCTTGGCGACAACTCCCAAAACTAGCCACTCTGTTCCATAAGCCTATATGGCAGGTTTCTATGTAGCAAGAAAATATCACCTATGTTCATCAATTCTCGCAGCAGCAGACACTCCAAGATTTTCAACTTTGGAAACCAGCTAGTACCTAGGAGGTTGATTGGCAAGGGGAAACCTATACCGAAATAGATCAGGAATTAAATCAGAGAAGAATCAAATATTCAAACTAGCAGGACAAACTGCGATGGGGTTATACGCCAAGGGTAATGTTTACCACCAAGGAAGCTTACCAGTTTCGCTATTCAGCTTTCCAGACAGACAAGGATCAGATATGGGAAAGGGTCTGGCAATCAGGAATATGGCCGAAGGTTTCAACATTTCTATGGCTTTTAAGCAAAAGTCGCATCCTTACCTGGGACAGTCTGCAAAAAAGAGGATTAATTGGCCCATCGAGGTGCCCCAATTTCAATCTCAATTCTGAATCCATTAGGAATCTCATGGAGACTTGTCCTCTAGCAACTCAACTATGGGAGAAAATTGAACAATGCAATAGAAGATCAGAAGATCAGATGGGAGATATCACAGAAACCATCAGAAATTGGCCAAAGCAACCTTTTCAAAGTTTTCTTCTAAACTCTCTGTGGAATCTAATCCCAGGATTTCTCTATTGGATACTCTAGAAGGAAAGGAATAGCAGAATTTTTAACAACATCAACAGGCCAATTGACATTTTGTGGCTTCTTCTGAAACAAAATCTCCAAGAAACTCTAGCCATCAGAAACTAGGAAGAAACGGATTTGCCAGAATCACCTCAGGCATGTCTTATATTGAAAGCCTGGAATCTAGACCTATCCTTTTTGGCCCATGTCAAAGCTCATCCACCTACCAATTCAGCCTCTCCTCTCACTTGGTCCCCTCGTGCAATCAAAACATATAAATTAAATTTTGATGGGGGTGCCAAGGGTAATCCCGTGCCGACTGGATTTCGGGGGGTCTTCAAGAACAACATGGGCGTAGTATTGCATATCTATTATGGAACCATTGGTAAAGACACCAACAATACTGCTAAATTGGAGGGAATATGGAAAGGGATATGCATGGCAGATAAAAAAACTCTCTTCCCATTAGAGGTTGAAGGAGACTCCCTTATCCTAATAACAACAGCTACCAGAATACAAGAAGGTACTTTAGCAGCCAAGATAGCTTCTAGCTGGAGGTTGCTTAGCCAACTGGAACTTTTGGAGGAAAGGCTTCAAAATCCCCAAAGCATTACCTTCAAGCATGTTAAGTGCACTGCCAACAAAGTAGCAGATAGACTGGCCAATCAAGGAGTAAACCAGCAACTCCCTTATTTCTGAGGATCCCTCGAAGATTTAGATGATGAACAACTCAAACATGAATGCACTTCTCTAGTGCAACAGGACTAGCCACTCCCAGATGCGGGTGTTTGACAAGTCACAAGGTACATTGAAGGCTCTTCGAATGGGCAGGTGTCAGCCCAAGTTCACCACGGGTTACAGTTCTGGGCTGGCGAGATGGTCTCGCACAAGTTTATTTATGGCAGCATTAACTTCGTCCTACAGTCCCTTGGTTATCTGTGCTATGGCTATCAATATGTTTGTCATTCTTGCGGCTTCGACTCAGATCTCTGTGGCCTTATGGGTTGCTGCTTAGAATGTTTCCTTGAGCCACTCTGTTAGTGAGCCTCTGCTAGTCATTCCCTCTCGTGGCTCTAGAACAATCTCCATTCGCCTGGCTCTGGTTCCTAATACGCGCGGTATCGTCGGGACTCCATTTCTACTTCACTCTGGGAACAGGTTTCTTTGTCACTTCTCTTTATGTATCCGCTCCTCTGACAAGCCTCTGCAAGTTATGATGCCACATGAAAGGCCCAGAATGGGGAGTAGGCGAGGCGGCTCTTTGCGCCACTCATCAGCGGTCCTCCCCCATCTCGGAACCTTCCTCGGAAGCTATGGATTCTGTTCGTAGCATTCCTCCAACCACCAGAAGTGGCAGGGGTAGGGGTCGAAGGCGATTCAGGCATGATGAATGTGAGCATAATGCTCATCCCACTATCCTTTACGGCATCCGGTGTTCTTTAGCCAACTCATCCTTCATAGTTTGAGTTACAATTGAAAAATGTGAGAATGTCCAGGGTTCGGGAACCACCCATCATGGGGTTCTTGCAGAACAGAGGATGGCAACTCTGATTGATAACTAGCGCCATGTCAAGGGAGGCCTTTCTGTGGTGAATTCAGAAGCCAATGCAGGTCCAAGCGAGCCATCAGGAGGAAAGCTTACGGGCTCAGAAGTCCATCAATCCGACTCTGAGGAGTCACTTCGGTTTGGGTGTAGGGTCATTGAGGAGCCCTATACCTAAGAGGACGACTGATCGAGCCCGTGCCTCCATTATTTGCAGTTTCTAAAGTAGGAGCTCGCCTGCTTTTTTGAGTCTCGATGCTAATGTTTGTTTCAGGTCTCTGTCAGTTAATGTTTCCTTTATGTTTAGCGATGGATAACAGTGGTTCAATTTTGAGTTTCATGGGAGTCAAAAATACTGTTGTAGGTTTTCTGTGTACTGAGGTCAAGCATATTTTGTAAAATGCCAACTTCATGGCAAGAATTTTCAAGGCGTCTGCCTTGTTGTAACTTTTTTGTATAAATAATATGAGTAGACTGATTGAGAAAAAAAAAACATCATAAACACTTAGAATCTAATTCTAGCCAATGGTACCCCCAAGAACTCGCTAGACAAAAGATTGTAATCATATTTTTAATAAAAAAATAAATCGTTACTAAGTTATCCATATGTGCGAATATTTTTAGAATTTGTACTTATTTTATGAGAACTTTTTGAATAAATTAGCTTTTTATAAATTATTTACAACAAAAATTCGATATGTTTGTGTAACGCTATGCCTTACAAAACACTGTTTTTTTTTACTACTGTCCAAAATTTGTTTTCCTTCAATGTCATATTTTTAGTGATGTTTTTATATGATATAATGTACATATGTACATGTTTTATTTTTGTTGTTGCAAAAAAAATTAAATAGTGCATTTCTATTATGTCCTTTAATTCATTAGATTTCAGTTTATTTATTTTATTCGCTATAAATAATTTTTTAAATAGTAAAACAACCACTAGAAACAAGACATAAAACAATGAGCATCATCCCATTATATCACTAACCCAATGAGATTCTATGCTTTGAAGGTAAATTCTAAAAAGTTCCATCATCAACATGCCGCAACCACCTTTATTTCTTTAATGAATAGTATTTTCAACAAAGTACTTAGATCAATTTGTAAATATCTTCGTTGATGATATTATAATTTATTGAAAAACAATGGCAAGGTCAACAATTATTAAGAATAGTGCTAAACACACCTAGAGTGCATCATTTGTATGTAAAATTTAGTAAATGTGAGTTTATCAAAATTAGATTTAGTTTTTGGGTCATGTAATATCTCAAGAAAGAATTGCAATAGACCTTCAAAAGGTCAAATAAGTCCTTGATTGGTTAGTTACTAGGGACTTGGAAAATACTCCATCATTTATGGAAAACACATGTTATTATCATAGGTTCATAAATGGTTTTTATAAGTTGGCTTATCCAATAACATCCCAAGAAAAGAAGGAAGTTAACTTTATATGTACTCAAGAGAGTTTTGATTAACTAAAATATTTGCTCATTGTTGGTCCCATAATTAAAAATTTTGATCCCAATAAGACTAAGTAGTGTGTACAAATGCTTATTTAGATCGGTCAGGAGTGTTAATGCAAGAAAATTATGCTATTCCCTATGAGTGAGTATTATCCCTCTTCTCCATTGCACTGGTGGGCTGTCCTTCGTCGCTAGATGGCTCCTCATGCAAGGTGACTGTGATGGTAGATTTGATGAGTGGTCTATTCAGAGATCAATAGTAGATGAATTGGGAAAAATGGTTGGATTGCTGAGAGCTTGAAGGGATATGAGTAGCTAGAGTGGTTGTTTCCAAATGTTGGGAGTGCACAATGGGTATGCAGCCTCTATCACTACGATTATAAGGATGATGGGTTGAGGCATGATTTGCTGAGGGGAAAGAGGAGTCTGAGACTCTTGAGGGCATAGAAAGGGGAAGTATACCTCTGCTACTACCCCTCCTGCTTCACATTTGATGGCGCAATCTGGGCATGATGGCTTGGGGATGAAGAGACTGCCCGTGAGAGGTCGGCTCTAAGTGGGGCACTCAGGTGGAAGGCTCCAAAATATTAGAATCGAAAGTGAGGTTCTAGATCAAGCTATGAGAGTAATGGTTTCCTTGTCCAAACTCTATGCAGAAGAGAATGTTGCATTGTTTTCCTCTTGTAGTGTGCGTACATGGCTCCATTGCAGCCAGATGGTAATTGAAACTTAGAGGCAGAGGAGTTGAAATAGAGGAGGTGGGTCGAATATTACCTAAAGTCTCCATGACGCAGAGCTGAGGCATGATGGCACTGGTAAGTTGATTCGAGTGCCGAATTTAATGGCATTTACTGCTACTACGAAACAGTTTAATTGCTTTTTGTGCAGGCTTACTGGTGGCCATGTGGCTATGCCACTTGTCATCCTGTTCCTCTGTCATTAGATTAGTCTTGGCATACACCTGCATCAAGAAAATATTAAATAATTAAAATAATAATATATTTATATTAATATAAAAACTTTTAAATCAATTATAATTTAAGGTAATAGATTTCAATTATTTAAATTAATACATTTGAGCACATCTGGCTTCCATGGAGACTATACAAATACCACTTTTGTCCTAAAAATACTAACTTTGGGGGCCATGCTCACTTCCTATGCAACATATGCACAAGTGTTGTCCAAACATCATTTAAATGCCCATTTTCTCCAAATCTAAAGTCTAGGAAAATAAAATTTAAAAATTCAAATATTGTTGAAACATAATATTTGTTTTCTAAAAATCTAATGTCAAGTAATTACACCCCCAGATGCGGGCGAACCAATTCATAGTTAATGTTACTATTAATGGTAGTCGGTCTTTTGTCCTGTCATTCGTAGCTCAGATCCATTCTGCAGGCCGCCGTCAGGATCAAGCAAGCTCATCTGATGCGAACTCAAATCCGAGGGAAGGAGGAATTAATGGTTTTCCATGGTAATTACAAGGCTCAGACGATTATAATAATGAAATCCTTGGCCTTTCTCCTCAAGCTCTCCTCTCCGGTTTACTGGTTCTGCCATTCCCTTTTGGAGTCTTTCCATAGAATATGTATCTTAGGTATCAGAGTTGAGCCCCTGCTTGCTCAGGTGATTATTATCCAGCGTCATTTATCACCTGGTTTTCCTAGGCACAGGACTCTAGTTCGCTTTCTCCCCTTCTATTTGCATCTTCTCGAAGCTACCATTTTCTCAGCTATCATCATCTCTTGCTGTTGGGAAATAGTCAGGCACATGATGAGGAGCCGTCAGGGTGGAAGTAATGGAGGACGCGGGAATTATTAGCATGCAGAGGCTAATGCTCAGTTAATTCCCCCTTCTAGCCCTTCCCGTAGGCCTCTTCCATATGACGCATTTTAGAATTATCATTTCAGGTTTCAAAGCAGTTTACTCAAGCCGATCATATCTACAAACATTTCCATTATTATATTGGAGGAGGAGTCTCTACCTCCTGCTTCATCTCACACTAGGGCGGATTCCTCTCAGGGAGGCCTCAGATTCATGGGTTGCCAGGGTGTCAAGCCACAGTGGAGTGAGAGCGGTCAAGCCCACTCGCAGAGTGAAAGGCAAGCGGCAGACATGGCTATGGGTGGCGATTTAGCTCGAGGAGGTAGCCCCCATGGAGATTCGGCTTCGATAGCTATTGAAGCTAATTCAGGCATCACTCTTCAGACTTCGATTCCTCCTGGTGGTAATGGGGAGGATGCTAAAATCAAGCATTATGACTTCTGGTATGCTGCAAGGTCATGTGACTTTACCTGATTCCCATGGACGTATTCTCTGACTTCTTTTTGGATCATATTCTCCCGTTTCTTGTTTCTTTGGTTCTGTTTAGGCGAATAGGCGATCTATGTCCCTGGTTTTGTCTAGGTTAATGTGGGTTGACTTTTTGAGGATCTTATGTCGTTTTGTTCAAGGTCCTATGTCTGGTTTTGTGAACACTGTAACTGATCCTCCCAATCATGGGATAGTTCTGTAAGGCTGAAAGCATGCTTCTCTTCTCTGTCGAGGCTTCGTCCTCCTTGTAAATTTATTGTTACTTGATTTAATAGAATTAGTATTTATCGAGAAAAAAAATGTCAAATAATTACACTGGTAGTCTTTCTTAGCACCTTATTACAGATCCAAATATTATAAATATTCAAATAGGAGTGGGCTACACTAACATAATTGGTCTTAATTATATAAGAAAATTAAGTTTAAAATTGTTAAACACTATATTTGAAGTTATGAAACTATTTAACTATATAGTTAAGTATATTTTTAAATTTACTATATAAATAAATATATATTTGAATTCAACTTTTTTTGTTAATCTCAATCCCTAATAAACGTAACATTTAGTTGTCCTTTTTAACAAAATTATTGCACAACAAAGCATCATGATATTCTTAACAAAACTAGATTGAGTAAACACAATTACCAAACACAAATTTACCTACTTATTTAGAAATTTATTTAGAACACTTAATTGTAGTTCAATACATGTCAAACTTTGTAAAATAGTTGAAATATGTAACAAACTTTGTTGCTTCATATTAAAATGACCACACACAACATTTGCATGTAACAGTGGTTACCGTATATTAAAGTATGGATGTAACATTTTCTTTGTTTCTTTTTCTTTTATAGCATATGTTAAATACAATCTTTAAATGGATGTAACTTATGCGAAGAAATAAAGAGAGAGGAACAAATGTTACTGTCAGATCAGGCAATAAATCCTCAAAGCAAAATCGATTCATATGTTTATTCCTTTAGGTTGGTTTCCATTATATACATGAGGGAGAGACGCTTCACTTCATCTTCCGATGATTATTCACATTACTTATTTATTTACATTATGTTCACTGAATCCTGATGATAGGGTGTCAACATTCCCCCCCTTAATCTAGAGGGATGTTGGTGAGTCCAGGCATCATTTGGAATCGTTCAGGTTTTTCTTTTCCAAGTGTTTTGGTGAATATGTCTGCAATTTTCTCATTAGTGGAACAATGGTGGAGATGGATTGTTTTGGCCTCAACATGATGTCGAATCAGATGATATTTAGTATTGATGTGCTTCATTCAATCATGGAACTTTTGGTTCTTGGCCAACTTTATTGCAGAGGTATTGTCAACCATGAGTGGAGTTGATTGTCCTTGTTTTACCTACAAATTTTCAAGAATTTTCTTGAGGCACACAATTTATTTTGTTGATTCAGCTGCTACCACGTATTTTTCTTCTATTGTGGAATCTACTCGAACTGATTGTTTGTGTGATCTCCAGGAGACAACTCCTAATCCAAGACTCATAGCATGTCCTCAAGTAGATACCCCTGTTTCGTTGTCTCCATCGAAGTCTAAATCAGAGTATCCAATCAAGCTGAAGTTGTCCACCTATGTATACTTGATTCGAAAGCCATGAGTTCCCTTCAAGTACCTTAGAACTCATTTCGTAGTAGACCAATATCCCTCACAAGGCTTTTGCATAAACTTAGAGAGGATTCCAACAGCAAACGAAATGTTTGGTCTGGTAGTAGTTAGGTAGTTGAGACTTCGCACAATCTATCTATACTTTGTTGCATCCTCAAATTATTTTCCTTCAATAGATGTGAGCTTTAAGTTTTGTTCCATTGGAGTAGTAAGAGGACTACATTTTGTCATGTCAAACTTGTTCAACAGATCTCCAATGTATTTCTTTTGAGAAAGAAATATGGACTTTGGATATTACGTTACTTCAATACAAAGATAGTAATGAACATAGCCCAAATCAGTCATTTAAAAACTTTTCCCCAATTCCTTCTATATGGATGCAATGTAGCTTTCATTGTTACATGTCATTAAAAGATCATCTACACATAGCACGAGATATACAACTGTTTTGCCAACTTTCTTGACAAAAAGTTGCATCATCAAGATCATAATGTTTGGAATTGAGTTTCAAAAGATGCTCAGTTATTTTTTCATTCCGGGCTTGCGGTGCTTGTTTGAGGCAATACAAGGACTTCAATAGTTTGCATACTTTATGTTCATTTCCTTTCATATCAAATCCTTCAGGCTGGGACATAAAAACATTCTCTTTTAGATATATATTCAACAAAGCAGTTTTTACATCCATTTCATGGACTTTCCAGCCGTTTTGAGCTGCTAGGGCAAAGAGTGTCTGGATGGTAGCCCATTTTGTTGGCATTATGGATAAAGTGTTATCCTTGATGGCAACCTATTCAGGCGATAGATCACAGTATTTCAAGTCAGCAGCAGAGATTGATGATCAACTATCAAATATTGAAGAAAATAAGGAGTACGCAGGCACACCGTACAAAAGGTGCGGGAACGCAGGCATGTCATATATAAAGTGCGTACATACCTGCAGGTTACTCATTCACGAGGTGCGTACCCCTAGTTCACTTACTTCAAGGCAGAGAAGCGCGCTCACATGGGTTTCTTATGTTTGGCTCGTGGTATTCAGCTCACCGCTCTTGATTGTATGGTTTTGCCCCATGGTATTGCTTTATATTATTATTATTATTGAGCCCCATGTTTTTGGGTCCCTAGTATTGGGTATGTATGGTGTTGATCCATGATTTGAGGAAGATCTTTCCTATATAAAGCAAAAGAGATCATTTGGCTAGACACTTGTGAAATTAGAATATCTGAAGAAAAGCTAGATCTGAAATTCTAGTGATGGGTTTGTGAGAGATAGCTCAAGGAGAAACATGAGAATTACAAGACGGATCTACTAATGGGTTGATATCTCCTCGACGCATGTTCAGATCTGTAGATCTGATAGTCTGGGTTATTCTTGAAGTCATAATATTATCTATACCCACAGGTATGCAAGTACAGTGAAGGAAAAGTGCGTAGGAACGCAAGCCCAGAAGCGTCGCAAGTGCGCAGATACGCAGACCTAGAAGCATTGCAGGTGCGGAGGTCCGCACCGCCACAGGAGGTGCAATTGCGGAGGTGCGAGGTGCCACAGGAGGCGCAGCTGCAGAGGTACGCAGTGCCACAGGAGGCGCAACTGCGGAGGTGCATGGCACCACAGGAGGTGCACCTGCGGAGGTCCGCCGCACCACAGGAAGCGCAGTTGTGGAGATGCGCGGTGCCACAGGAGGCGCAGCCCCGAAGGTGCATAGTCCCACAGGAAGCGCAACTGTGGAGGTGCGCGGCGCCACAGAAGGCGCAGCTGCGGAGGTGCGCAACACCACAGAAGGTGCAGCTGCGGAGATCCGCAGATCTACACCAGTGAAGTTGTGGTCCCTGCTTGAAATTTGTTTTAACTATTCTGCAGGGTTTTGGGTGCATAACTGATGTTTGGTTACTGGTATTAAGTTCAGATAGCAGCATGATTAATGACTTACCTTTATGTACTAGATCTGGTTGATAACTCTCATAATATCATTGTATGTGTATGGATCTGGTGATTGGAGGATTCAAAAGATTGTTTGATTATGTGATTTAATGTTGTTGTTGGGTCCAGTATGAAAATTGGATGAAACGTGGCCTTTTAGATTATGTGTTGTGCTTCAGTGTATCCAGTCTGAAAATTGATGAAACGTGGTAGTTGGAGGAGAGAAGATTGTAGGTCAGCACCTACGTACTAGTATCTGAGCTAGTACAAGAGCTAAAGGAAATCTTTGGAGCATTGTAGCAGGTAGCAGCCTGCGTACTAGTAATTGGATCGGCTAGTACAAGAACAAAGGGGGTTGTAACTCCCGTACTGGTATAAGACTGCACCAGTACAAATATTGTAGAAGGATTTTCTTATTAAGAAGAAGATTGAGATGACTTGCAGCAGGTGGTTTTCTCCCGCATTGGGTTTCCACCTTATATCATGGTGTTCATGTGTGTGCCTTATGTGTGATGATCTATTCTATGTTACTGCATCTGTTAACTGATAATATGGTTGATAATGTTCTAATGCACTCATTGAAGATCAATTAACTTAATCATAAGAAGTTGTGGAAGTAGCATATATGAATCTGATTATGGAAATGAAAAAGTTTTATTAATGTGATAATACTAATTCACCCCCCCTCTCAGTATTATTTCCAACACATTTTCTATGTGTAACCCTATGACTTACAAAACACTATTTTTTTCTTACTACTGTCCAAAATTTGTTTTCCTTCAATGTCATATTTTTAGTGATGTTTTTATATGATATAATGTACATATGTACATGTTTTATTTTTCTTATTGCAAAAAAATTTAAATATCGCATTTCTATTATGTCCTTTAATTCATTAGATTTTAGTTTATTTATTTTATTCGCTATAAATAAATTTTTAAATAGTAAAACAACCACTAGAAACAAGACATAAAACAATGAGCATTATCCCATTATCTCACTCACCCAATGAGATTCTATGGTTTGAACGTAAAGTCTAAAAAGTTCCATCATCAACATGCCCTAACCACATTTATTTCTTTAATGAATAGTATTTTCAACAAAGTACTTAGATCAATTTGTAAATATCTTAGTTGATGATATTATAATTTATTTAAAAACACTCGGAACATCAAAAATTATTAAGAATAGTGCTAAATACACCTTGAGTGCATCATTTGTATGTAAAATTTAGTAAAAGTGAGTTTTATCAAAATTAGATTTAGTTTTTGGGTCATGTAATATCTAAAGAAAGAATTGAAATAGACCTTGAAAAGGTCAAATAAGTCCTTGATTGGTTAGTTACTAGGGACTTGGAAAATACTCCATCATTTATGGAAAACACATGTTATTATGATAGGTTATTAATTTTTTTTTATAAGTTGGCTTATCCAATAAAATACCAAGAAAACAAGGAAGTTAACTTTATATGTACTCAAGAGAGTTTTGATTGACTAAAATATTTGCTCATTGTTGGTCCCATAATTAAAAATTTTGATCCCAATAAAGACTAAGTACTGTGTACAGATGCTTATTTAGAGAGGTTAGGAGTGTTAATGAAAGACAATTATGTTATTCCCTATGAGTGAGTATTATCCCTCTTCTCCATTTCAACTAGTAATTGGCTAGTCAATCTTTTAGATTTTCATAGTACTCGCAAATTTGAAAATAATTAGTCATGTTCAGGAGCCATGACTCTACTCCCTCTTCAATTTCTCCATCATGACTTGGGGGTTTTATTTTCTTAAATTAGTTGTGAAATTCAACTTTTCATTTCTTCACCCTTTTATACCTATCAATTTCATAGCTAACTCCAGCCTCCCTATCTTGAGTATTTTGATTTCCTTTTGATTCCCTATTTTGACTTCCTTCTGACATATTATCTTATTTTCTGCTGTGAGACTCTACCCGATCACCATTCTCAAAAATGGGTTTAGTATTTTGGTGATTGTGTCTATCTATCAAACCTCTCATAATACGCTCTTACTCTTGTATTAGGCGTTCATTTTAAGTCTACAGAGTTGCCATTTCATCTTTAACTTATTGCATTTTTTCCATTAAAGTTTTCTTTTTATTGCGATTTCCATTTTACAGCTCAATCCATAATTCTGGATTGGTTCCTTCACATGGTGTCCAACTAAAGTCTAGCAATGGGCTCTCTTAGTGATGTGAAGGTTGTTCTACCTCCAAATCACATCATTTTCTATCTCTCTCCATCTATGAAGAACACCAATTACCAATAGTTACCTGGCCAAGTTAGGCCACCAGTGTAAACGACTCAGCTCTAGTAGCACATGTAACATATCCTCATAAATTTTTTAATGGTTTAAACTATGGTTCATCATTATTTTTCTTTAAAAATTACTTTTATTGTATGATATTGACCATGGTTATTAACACGCAACCAACCATCCCTCGAGTTCCTATAACCCATGCCCTACGAAGGTTCTAGGCTCACCTATGCATTGGCCACTTTGGGTGCCCTCCTCTATGGGATAAGCAGTGCATCGATGGTGGTAATCCTCCATGGCATTACCCTCCAATCAATGGGAGTGGAGGTTTGGGGTTTGCGGTTTATTCCCACGTAGCTCAAACTCCCATTCTGCTAGTTCACAGTTCACTCCGCTCTGCAACACAAGAAGGATTGTAAATTTTCCTCTTCTTTCTAGATTAGATTCTACCTCTGCTATCCCTTGGTCTCTACTACATGTTGGGTGGGTCACAAATACATATTTTTCTTCCACAAATACCATAGTACAAAACTATTTTTCATGTTTTTAATTAAATCTAGATTTACTTGAGTTCTAGTTGCTTATATAAATTAAGGTGAATCTCACATAGGTTTTTGTGTGCAGGGTAACACAAACTAGGACTCCACGACTGCTATAAAACCCTCAAGCTCACGATACTTAGCTTCCTCATTTTCCGCTTCATGTAAGGCATCAACAAAGTGACCTATAATAGATTCTTTACCTTATATCAAGGTAGATTAGTAAAGGGTTATTTCCTTGAGCAATTATCATAGTCTTTCTATGACCTCTAATAAACCATTCCTTTTCTTTTCTTCTAGGGGAACTGACATGTAGCTCAATTATTTGAAGGAGCCATCATGTCGAGGTTTCTTCTACTGTACCTTCTTTGGCTTCTAAGTGTGGTTCCTATTAAAATTTTTAAGCTCCAAAAGGTGTCACTATGGACACTCTGGCTTGATGAGAAATTCTTGTTGCAAATTGATGAATTCTCCTCAAGATTGACTTCCTAGAGATGTTCACTCCAAAATGAAGGTTTATTTATTTAGCTACAACAAGAGTCCGAGTAAATAAAAGAGTCCGAGTAAATTTATTTATTTTAAGGTTTAGATACCCACTGCTTGTATTTACTAGAGCATAGATGGTTTCAACCCTTATCCTTGGCTTATTCATGGAAAACTCAGGTTTTTTTTATTTGTTGTTTGATGGACATTATGTTTGGTTCATACCTCAAAGAACTCTTAAATGATCTTTTTGTTAGAACTGCATCCGGGTTTTGGATTTTTTTTTAATACAAACAATAATATGATCATTGTTACACATAGTGTATGGCTTCTTTTGAGTTGTGATGATAATTCTCATGGAAAGCTTAATTTTGATGCTTTTACTACTATTAGTTGTATTAAGAGAGGTTTCACTCGGTTGTTCTTGGTTATTTTGTTATATTTGGCAAAGAAGAAATTTCTCTTAAAATTTCTTCAATTCTTGTTGTTCAACTTAGGATTCTTAAGAAAGAACCCGAGAATGTTCTTAGGGTGCCATTCATTAGCTAGCCAGGGGAACTAACTCATGCTTCCCACATTCCACATAATTACTTTTGGTTTATTTGTTTCTTCGAAACCATAGAAATTTATATCATGGAAATAAGGAAAATAAATTTATAGTTGTATCCTCTTTATGTTTACTCTTTTATCAGAACCCGAGTACCTACCTGTAGATGACTAACTAGTTATATCAAAATACATGGATGCTTTGTTGTGTTCATTTTGATGAAGCCAATATATTCACAAAACAAATATATGTACATACTTTTTTATTAGTTTTGTTTTAATAAATATTCAATGCCGAAGAAAATGGTTCACATGAACTATTAAATACTTCGAGGTGTTGTCTTTTAAATATATATAGATATACGTAATGCAACTCTTTTTGTTTACGCTTACTTTAGTCAAAGTATGTGTATCCATAGAAGAAATCCTTACTTGTAAATATGCAGAGAAAGTAAACCCTTGATTTCTAGAATACTTATATTTAATTCCTTACTGATTAACAAATATCTAGCATTAATATATACTTATCTGTACTTTACCGAGTGGCCAACTTCAAAATCACAGGAATCAAATGTTCCTTCCAACCTACAAGACCCAAAATCCCTCCTCATACTCCCCTCAAGCCTATTTCATACTCAAAAACAATTTTACTTTGCTTCTTCTAATTCCCTAGACCACCTGGTCTCAACCAACTTCAGTCATAGGTTTCTTAGTGAGTCCCACTCACCAACCAACTCAAGGATTCAGAGCTTGGTGCAATACCAGAAACCTTTAAAGTGTTTTGTATAGGTTTTCCTTTAGTCCTCCTCTCCCTCTCCTCACCTTCTTCTTACCCTTTTGGATTTCCTTTTTTTTCCAAGAAATTTCTTTCCTGAGAGGGATAATTTGGGCAGGTAACCTCCATCACACAAATGTTTCTTTTCTAACTATTTCCATGTATGAGACCTTTTATTTTAATTCTATCATCATGACTCATGGCTGACATCTTTTCCCAAAACTTTATAATTAATTTCATATTGACAAGACATCATTAAATCAAATATTTATACTAGTTTGAGTGTATTAAAGAAAGGTAAAGTACTTCTTTGAAAATCATCCTAATATGAGAGGGGTTTTACATAATTATTATTTCTTGCGTGCAAATATATATATATATATATTTATAAATGAAATCTAATGCATTTATTACATGAAATTACTTGTTTTCCTTTCCAAGTTCTAACATAATAATTATTCTTTTCTACACACCAATTCTTTTTTCTAACCAAAAGGTCTAACACAATAATTATATTCCTTCTATTGATACTTATTTTCAAAGAATCCAACATCATAGTTGAATTTTTCATGGATGAATAAAATCATATTTCCATCGAAGAAATCACACATAATATTTATATTTTTCATTCAAGAAAATAACATAATATTTCTATTTTGTGCATGATCATAACTTATTTATTTCCTAGACATTCAAGTATAGTAATTCTATTTTTTCTTACAAATAACTTATTTCTTGTCAAGAAATGACAAACTTAATAGCTGCTTTTGTGCATATTCCTCATCAAGAAAATCTAATAAAATAAGAACATATTCCTCTTTAAGAGTCTAGAAGAGTCTCACATGTTAATAAATTCAAATAAATTAATAGTCTAACTTATCACACATAATTCCATGTGATTTTTTTTAATAAAATAATGTTGTGTCATTATCGTTTCTCAAGCAAAGTTCACATGCATTCTTTATGAAAAATAGAAGAACTTCTTAAATGTTTCTTTTGTACAATATTCTTTTTCATTCTATTTTAAAGAGAAACAACATCCCTAACTTATGTTCTCATGAGCATGAACATAAGAAAACCTTATCAATAAGGCATATATACTTATGAAAATGAATGGGATTAAACCTATATTCCCATTCACATTGACAATGTCATTCCATGTCATTTAATGAACATATAAAATCTTAGAACTCAAATCACGATCTACTTTTGAACTCGACACATATCACATTACAAAAAAAATTGTAGGAACAACCAGCTCGACATATGTTTTACATTTCCTTGCCAACAGAATGTGATGAACTGGACCCTCTGCTACTCTGCCCATTTCATTTCCTCCATGCATAGGTCACAAAGGCTAACACGGAAGAAGAAATTGGCCCCTTCCGAGGGTGTGTAGGAATAAAATGTCATACAAACATAGAGTTGTAATGCAAAAATTATAATTGATTTTCCATTCCTAATGTTTGGAAGTCTTTCCTCCATAAGATATTTTCCACAAACTGATATCAAAATCCTCACATAATGTACTTTCTGAAGTAGCTCAATGTATCCACAACTCATAGATGTATACAATTAAACTCACTAAAACACACATATGTCAATTTAATGTACATCTCTAATATAATAATACAAGAGATAACTCTCACATATTTCTTGTAGATAGTTGGGCAGTCCCATAAGGGAGTTTACATAGAGCCACTTGCACCAATACCAATTTAAGAAACTAATTACACATCAAAAATTTGTTTTATATTACATTAAACACACATACAAAGACATCAATTACTAATTTAAGATATAAATACTATCTTAACCATACAATCAATTGGTTGAAAGAAACTCTAAACTAAACACCAAATTAGGAGCTATTTTAGTTGGATTAAATCTCTCAACTCGAGAAGTGATTAACATTCAACCAATTCACATAAAAATTAATTTTATGATGAGGATTCTCATTCAATATGCACACTGCTATTTATGAAGTGGAATCCCTTTCAATATGAGAGTAAAAATTAAATCTCCAACTCCAACTAATGAAATAAAATGGAATTAAATAGGTAAATTGAAACACATTTAGTGTATTTTATATACTAATTAAAATGCTTGTAAGCTCACCCATACATACACTTATGGGATAACTAAGTTTAAATTTGTTAAACATGGATATTATCAAACAATCTAACAATATAAATATCGTTAAACTTTATACATAGTTAAATATATATTTGGGCTTTGTTTTAAAAATGAACAACAAATAACCAATATTTTATTATTTATTTTTTTAACAAAATAATGTCATAACTAAACAACTTTATATTGCTTATAGAAACACTTTTGAAAGACAAAATACATAATCTTTGCAAATTGTGGTTGAAATTACCAAACACAAACTCAACTAAGAATTTAGAAACTTATGCAAGCAACTCGATGGTTTAATACAGGTGAAATCCTGCAAAACAATCAAAATATATAAGAATATTTGTTTCCTAGTATTAAAATGACCACACACATCTCGACGTAAGAGTGGTCATGTAACAAGTCAATTAACGTATGGATGTAACATTTGTTCCTCTCTCTCCTTTTTAAAAAGAAAAAGAGATGAAGAAATGTTGAAACCATACTTTAATTTATGGGTTACATAACTACTCTTACATTTGGATGTTGTGTGTGGTTGTTTTAATATGAGGCAACAAAGTTTGTTATATATTTGGACTCTTTTTTAAACAGAACAACATATAATTACTTTTTTATTATTTATTTTTTTAAGAAAATCATGTCATAACTAAACCACTTGATATTCCTTATAGAAACACTTTTGAAATACAAACGACATAATATTTACAAATTGCGGTTGAAATTACCAAAATTCATTTAAAGATTGGATGTAACATATTTTAAAAATGAAAAAGATACGAAGAAATGTTACATCCATAATTTAATTTATGGGTTGCATAACTACTCTTACATCTTGATGTTGTGTGTGGTTCTTCTATTATGAGGAAAAATAGTCTATTATATATTTTGTCTTTCTTTTTTAAAACTGAACAATAAATAATCACTTTTTTATTATTCGTTTTTCTAGCAAAATCATCTCATAACTAAACAACTCGATATTCCTTATAGAAACGCCTTTGAAATATAAACGACATAATATTTTTAGAATGCAGTTGAAATTAGCAGACACAAACTCAACTAACAATTTAGAAACTTATGCACGTAAGACTGGTCATGTATTAGGTAAATTAAAGTATGGATCTAACATTTGTTCCTCTTTCTTTATTTTTTTGCATATGTTACATCCATTTAAGTGTTGGATGTAGCATATGGTAGAAAAGAAAAACATACAAAGAAATGTTACATCCATACTTTAATTTATGGCTTACTTAACCACTCTTATATCGAAATGTTATGTGTGGTCATTTTAATATAAGGAAACCAAGTGTGTTATATATTTGGACTAATTTTTAGTGTGAACAACAAGTAATTACCTTTTTATTATTTATTTTTTTAACATACTCATGTTATAACTAAACAACTTGATATTCCTTATAAAAGCACTTTTGAAATAGAAATGACATAATCTTTGCAAAATGCGGCTGAAATTACAAAATGTAAATTCAACTAAGAATTTAGAAGTTTATGCAAGTTGCTTAATGGTTCAATACATGTGAAACCTTGCCAAACAATCCAAATATATAACAATTGTAGTTTCATGATATTAAAATGACCACGCACATTGATGTAAGAATGGTCATGTAACATGTAAATTAAATTATTTATGTAACATATGTTCCTCTCTCTTTAATTTTTTGCATATGTTACATCCGCTTCAAGATTGGATGTAACATATGCTAAAAAAAGAAAAAGAGACGAAGAAATGTTACATCCTTACTTTAATTTATGGGTTACATAAGCACCCTTGCATCCTGATGTTGTGATGTAAGAATGGTGATGTAGCATGTAAATTAAAGTATGTATGTAAAATTTGTCCCTCTCTCTTTCCTTTTCTGCATTTGTTACATCTATTTAAAGATTGGGCGTAACATATGCTAAAAAAGAAAAAGACACGAAGAAATGATCTAGATGATGTGTGTGGTCATTTTAATATGAGGCAACAAAGTTTCTTATATATTTGTACAATTTTTTAAATTGAACAACAAACAATCAATTTTTTATTATTATTATTTTTAATAAAATCATGTCATAGATAAACAAATTTATATTCTTTATAGAGAAAATTTTGAAATACAAATGAGATAATGTTTATAAGTTCTTATTGAAATTACCAAACACAAACTCAACTAAGAATTTAGAAAGTTATCCTAGTCGCTCAATGGTTCAATACGTGTGAAAGCTTGCAAAACAATCCAAATATATAATAATCATTGTTTCCTGATATTAAAAGACCATGGACATCTGGATGTAACAATGGCCATGTAAAGTAAATTATAGTATGGATGTAAATTTGTTCGTCTCTCGCTCTTTTTTTGCATATGTTACATCCATTAAAGTATTGGATGTAACATATGTTAAAAAAGAAAAATGGATGAAGAAATGTTACATGCACTTTAATTTATGGGTTACATAACCAATCTTATAACCATATGTTGTGTGTGGTCATTTTAACATTAGGAAACACAATTTTTTTTATATATTTGGACTGTTTGTTAAACTGAACAACAGATAATCAATTTTTTATTATTTAATTTTTTAACAAAATCATGTCATAATTAAACAACTTGTTATTCCTTATAGAAATACTTTTGAAATACAACGACGGAATCTTTGCAAATTGTGTTTGAAATTACCAAACAGAAACTCATTTAAGAATTTAGAAATTGATGCAAGTCACTCAATGCTTCAATACATGTGAAACCTTGCAAAAAAATACAAATATATTTATACTTAGTTTCCTTATATTAAAAGGACCACACACATCTGGATGTAAGAGTGGTCAAGTAAGAGGTAAATCAAAGTATGGATGTAACTTTTTTTTCAGCTCTCTTTCCTTTTTTCCATATGGTACATCCATTGAAATACTGGTTCTAACATATGGTAAAAAAAGAAAAAGAGACGAAGAAATGTTACATTGATACTTTAATTTATGGGATACATAACCACTCTTACATCCAAATGTTGTATGTGGCCATTTTAATACGAGACAACAAAGTGCGTTATATATTTGGATATTTTTTTAAATTGAACAACAATGGATAATGAGTTTTTTATTATTTCTTTTTGTAACAAAAACATGTGATAACTAAACATCTTGATATTCCTTATAGAAACGCTTTTGAAATACAAATGAAAATATTTCCAAATTGCATTTGAAATTATCAAACACAAAATGAACTAAGAATTTAGAAACCTTATACAAGTCCCTTAATGTTTCAATGCATGTGAAACCCTGCAAAACAATCAAAATATATAACACTCTTTGTTTCCTGATGTTGAAACAGCCACACACATTGTAAGAGTGGTCATGTCAGTTGTAAATTAAAGTGTTGATGTGACATTTGTCGCTCTATCTTTCCTTTTTTTGCATATGTTACCTCAATTTAATGATTTGGTGTAACATACACTAAAAAAGAAAAAGAGAAAAAGAAATGTTACATCCATACTTTAATATACTCGTTACATAACCACTCTTACATTTAGATGTTCTGTGTGGTTGTTTTAATATGAGGCAACAAAGTGTGTTAGAAAGGCCATGCACATTGTAAAAGTGGTCATGTCAGTTGTAAATTAAAGTATGATGTGACATTTTTTGCTCTTTTTTTTTTAGGCATATGTTATATCCATTTAATGATTGGATATAAAATATCTTAAAAAAGAAAAAGACAAAAAAATGTTACATCCATACTTTAATTTGCAGGTTACATAACCACTCTTACATCTAGATGGTATGTGTGGTCATTTTAATATGACGCAACAAAGTGTGTTATATATTTATACTATTTTTTAAACTAAGCAACAAATAATTAGTTTTTTATCATATCTTTTTAACAAAACCATGTCATGTCAAAACAACCTGATATTCATTATAGAAGCACTTTTGAAATAAAAAAAACATGATCTTTGAAAATTTTGGTTGAAATTATCAAACACAAACTGAACTAATAATTTAGAAACCTTATATAAGTCACTTAACGTTTAATGCTACATTACTACTCTTACATCGAGATGTTGTATGTGGTCATTTTAATATGAGGAAACAAAGTGTGTTATATATTTGGACTATTTTTTAAAATGAACAACAAATAATTAATTTTTTATTATTTATTTTCTCAACAAACTCATGTCATAACTAAACAACTTGATATTCCTTATAGAAACACTTTTGAAATACACATGACATAATATTTGCAAATTGTGGTTGAAATTACCAAACACAAACTGATCTAAGAATTTAGAAACCTTATACAAGTCTCTTAATGCTTTAATACATGTGAAACACTGTAAAACAATCAAAATAAATAACAAATTTTGTTTCCTCTTATGAAAAAGACCACCCACATTGTAAAAGTGGTCATGTAATAGGTATATTAAAGTACGAGTGTAACATTTATTCCTCTCTCTTTTCTTTTTTGCATATGTTACATCCATTTAAAGATTGGAGGTAACCTATGTCCCTCTCTCTTTCTTTTTTTGCATATGTTACATCCATTTAAGGATTGGATGTAACTTATGGTAAAAGTAAAAACATACGAAAAATGTTACATCCATACTTTAATTTATGGCTTACATAACCACTCTTATATCCAGATGTAGTGTGTGCTAAAAAAGAAAAAGAAATAAAGAAATGATCTAGATGTTGTGTGTGGTAATTTTAATATGAGGAAACAAAGTTTCTTATATATTTGAACTATTTCTTAAAATGAACAACAAACAATCAAATTTTTATTATTATTTTTTTTTAACAAAATCATGTCATAACTAAACAACTTGACATTCTTTATAGAAAAACTTTTGAAATACAAATGAGATAATCTAAGTTCTCGTTGAGATTACCAAACACAAACTCATGTGAGAATTTAGAAACTTAAGTCGCTTAATGGTTTAATACATGTCAAACATTGCAAAACAATCCAAATATATCACAATCTTTATTTCCTTATATTAAAACACCATGCACATCTAGATGTAAGAGTGGTCATGTAATAGGTAAATTATAGTATGGATGTAATATTTGTTCCTCTCTCTTTCTATTTTTCATATGTTACATCCAATAAAGTATTGGATGTAACATATGTTAAAAAATAAAAAGGGACGAAGAAATGTTACATGCACTTTAATTTATGGGTTACATAACGACTCTTATATCTAGATGTTGTGTGTGGTCATTTTAATATTAGGAAACAATTTTTTTTTATATATTTGGACTGTTTGTTAAACTGAACAACAGATAATCAGTTTTTTATTATTTATTGTTTAAACAAAATCATGTCATTATTAAATAAATTGTTATTCCTTATAGAAATACTTTTGAAATACAACGACATAATATTTGCAAATTGCATTGAAAATTACCAAACACAAACTCATTTAAGAATTTAGAAACTAATGCAAGTTGCTTAATGGTTCAATACATGTGAAACCTTGCAAAATAATCCAAATATATTTATAAGAATCTTTGTGTCCTTATATTAAAACGACCACGCACATCTGGATGTAAGAGTGGTCAGGTAACAGATAAATCAAAGTATGGATGTAACATTTTTTCAACTCTCTTTCCTTTTTTGGATATGCTACATCCATTTAAATATTGGGCATAACATATTGTAAAAACTAAAAAGAGACGAATAAATGTTACATTTATACTTTAATTTATGGGATACATAACCACTCTTACATTCAAATGTTGTAAGTGGTTGTTCTAATATGAGACAACAAAGTGTGTTATATGTTTGGACTACTTTTAAAACTGAACTACAATAGATAATGAGTTTTTTGTTATTTATTTTTGTAACAAAACCATTTCATAGCTAAACAACTTGATATTCCTTATAGAAACACTTTTGAAATACAAATTAAAATATTTTCAAATTGCATTTGAAATTACCAAACACAAACTGAACTAAGAATTTCGAAAACTTATACAAGTCCCTTAATGTTCCAATACATGTGAAACCCTGCAAAACAATCAAAATATATAACACTCTTTGTTTCATGCTGTTAAAAGGGCCACACACAT